>LOJH01022859.1:1235-13330 GCA_001685095.1 Ellobius talpinus
TGCGGGAGCCAGGCGGGAAGAAAAGCAGGCCTACGCTCCCCTAACACTACAATACTTCTCACAAGTGGAGATTATTTTACTCTGTTTTCTGTTCTTGACCAGATCTTCCTTCTGTCTTCCTTTTTCAGCTCAGTTATTTCTCAGTTTTGACCGAATCTTAGGGACTTGGAACAGTGACTATCACCTAACAGGTTCTCAATAAACTGTGTTTAGCTACCCAGTGCTGAGCAGTAAAGAATTCCTGGTAGACAGCAGGCCCAGGCCCCACCTTGTATACAGTACATATTAAACAGGCTAGAGTGGATCTCTGGGAAGCACTGTGTGGGAGACTGTGTACCCCAGAGTTCACGTGCTGATGGTGTTTGGAGGTAGGGAGTTCAGAAGGTAATTGGAGTTGGATGGTGCTGTAGGGGAGGAGCTGAGGTGATGGCATCAGTGGCCACACAGGAAGCCAGAGAGATGTATGCTATGTGCCCTTGGACATTCCTTTGCCAAGCACTACGGCAGGCTCCTTTCATTGAGAGGTGGTTGCAGTTGGTGGACCTCTTGTCTGTGCTTAGACCCCAAGGCTGGTGGGGCTCACACAGAGGTTGGGAAGTGCTCTCTATAGCATGGGCAGTAAAATCAAAGAGGAGGCCCTACCTTCAGAGAGCTATTTGCTCAGCTGGGTGGTGTGTTACTCATGAATGCTGGCTAAGAGTGCTCAAAGCACCCACGGAGAGTAGCAAGGAATCTGTTTCCATGGAGTTTTGGTCTCATGGCCGTTGCATTCATCACTGTGAGCACAATGGGAAAGATGTTGGGGATGGTCACTGCTGCAGATCAGATGAGAGGTCCTTTCTTTGAGGCCGTGACCACTGAACCAAGGGCAGGAGGACTCTAGGAGTTAGAGCTTCACAGAGAAAGGCCTTGAAGAGGCAGGTAGGTGAAGGTCTCTGTGGGGTTGAGCATCAGTGAACAGGAGGGGTAATGATGGTCTACTGGCAATCAGAACTGAAGCTGTGAGGACCCTAAGAGGCATAAGAAAGAATCTGCCTTCATCAAAACCCCTAGAGAGCTGGAGTCATCCAAGGAGCAAGTGAGACAGTGCTGCAGATGTTCAAGGCCTCAGATGGGGAGATCTGATTCTAAGTCACAGTGCTTGCGTTCCAGGGTCCTGGCATTGCTCAGGGCCACCTTGGGCTCCCACCATACAGCTGCACTTAGGCTGTGCCCTCTCACAGCTGAGGTCACATTTTATTGGGGCCATGAATGAGATCCTGGCGTCCCTGCTAAGCCTGTGATCAGAAGCCTACTGTGCCTAGCAGGGTTAGAGGAGAAGCCATGTTATCTCTGCTCCCCTGGGTGCAGGGGAGTTCTCGACCTTTGGCCTTGGTGTTCTAAACGCTGCTTGACCCAAGCCCATGACCCTCAGGAGGGCATCGTTAACCCTGACTCCATAGACTCTACCTTTATCTCCCCACCACGTGTTTCCAGGATACTTGAAACTCAAGTTGCTTTAAACTCAGTGTCAAAGCTGTTCATAGCAAGGGAACATGCTTATCTCTCTGAGTTCTGACATGTCACAGTGGTGAGGGCACTCACCCCATGTCTTAGACCCAAACATGTGGGCATTTCCTGTGAATGCCCCATGTGTTGCTTTGGATGCAGGAAGTTCCTGATTTAATAGAGGTACTTGTATTCTTTCTCTCTTCCCCTCGCACGTTGTAGCCACATTATTATTGCCATAACTCTGAGGCTGAGCTGTTGCTGTGGTTTCCCTTTGTTAGAAACCATCCATGTCACCCTATGGTTAGCTGCCTGAAAATCAAAGCTCAAATCCATCATAACTGAATCAAAATAAAGCCCTTCAGATATTTTCTCCCTGTATACCTCTACTCTGATGTCGTTTAACTTTCCCCATTCACTGCCTCTGCCCACGTTCAGCTTCAGCAATCAGGGAGGCCTAGCTATGGGCCATGGTGACTGTTTGCCCACATCGGACCCCTAGTTGTCCTCTCCTGACAGGACCACATCACATCAGCTCACCACTCAGGGCCTGAGGGCACGGGGAGATCTACTTGCCTTCAAAGGTTTCTGTATGTGGCATCCTCTGCTCTATAATTAGCCTAGAGTAGACAGGTGGGATGAAGGGAAGGTGGCTTTTTTCCCTACATAGAACAAGTAAGGAATGCTGTAGCTCATGGAGGAATCCACTGGTCATCATATCAAGCTCTGGAGTGAAGCTGATGGTGAGGATGGCAAAGCACACAAAAGAAGAAACCAGGCTTGAAGCAAGAAGATGCTAAGAGTGCCTCACCTGGGGGTAACTTGGGCTCCACCAGCACAGGTTTTCTGGCACTACCAGTATGGCAGTGCGGGACAATTCTCCAATGCCTGAGCACGTGTAGATGAAGTGTGAGCACGTGACCCATGCTGGTAGATAGGACAGATTATGGTCATCGTTTGAGTCAATTATCAGCCAGCAGCCCCTCTCATTCTTGAGTTACAGACAACAGAATGTATGTTTACACCTATGGGATCTCTGCAGTGACATCTTTTGCCCAGAGAACTCGTCAGATGTTTAAGCCTGACTGTATATCACCTCCCTAGGACTCTCATCTAGCCTCTCTTTGCACATGCCTGCCACTCAAAGGGACTCCTTGGACCTCTTTGCAGCAATTTCTGTTGTCCAGTACCCCATAAACTGATTTCATTGCAATTATTTATGTGTATTTTCATTTGTTTATTTTTGATTTTTTTGAGATTGTAATTTAGTTGCAACATTTCTCCCTTCCCTTTCCCACCTCCAAACCCTCCCATATGCCGATACCCACTCTCCTTTAAATTTGTGGAAAAAAAATTGTTTCATACACACACTCACATTTTTAATTGTAGACTGCTGAGACCATATAATGTTACTTGTATGTTTTCAGGGATGACCCTTTGGCACTGGACAACCAATCGGCGTGCTCTTCCCTGGAAGGACCAGCCCTCCTGCTTCCGGCTTTACTCAGTTGCCTATAGTTCTTTGTGTAGGGTTGAGGCCTCGTGGGCTTTTTTTCCTTGTCCAGTTTGGCCTGCCCAGTAGATTTTGATCTTAATGGGAGGGATTCCATGTGTGCAACAAATATTTATTAAAGATACAAGTTAATCATTTAGAATACATAATTTTCACTGGAGATATGGCTCTCTGATTCTCAAAATGGTCACATAATTATCTATGGGTGGTAAGTCCTGACAGAACGCTGGGTCAGGGAGCACTGTGACCAGCAGAGAGCGGTTACTGTGCCAACAGATCTTCCTCTCCAGCTCGCTGTGGCTCCTAGGGCCCATCCTCAAGAAACTGGTGTGGTGGAGTAGGCTTGTATCTGGCCCAGGGACCCTGTGACAGGACAGCACAACAATGTCCCTGGGGTCACTCGGCCGCTTGACTGACTCACCGGAAAGATTGACTGGCTGAGAATCTTTCTGTAATTCTGAAAGCCAAAGGTCATTGAAATGGACCAAACCCCTGCATTTTCATTTTCCATTTAAAATGGAAATTCTTTTTGTTCTTCAGCCTCCAGCAGGCTTTTTACGATATCAGGAGTCTCATTATCTTTGCTTCTCTTTGTTTCTGAGCACAAGTGGAGGCATGCGGTGATGGGGGGTGGGAGGGTATTGCCTGTTGTTCCTGAAGAATCAGGAAAGTAGACCTCACTGTTAGCATCATTCTAGTTCTTTTGCGTTCTCTCTGGGGCTTCCTTCTGTGTTCTGGGCAGTTCCTGGGATCTACTTGTTTCCTTTGACTCTGCCAGACACCTGCCTTTTAACCCTCCTTGTTTGCTGTAGATTGCTGCCTGCGCAAACAAGGAGTAGGATTCACTTGACTGTTGAGGACGCCACAAGACTTCACAAAGAAAGCCCTTGAGGTGTGTGTTACATGCTCTATGACAGTTCAGCCCCAGTGCCACCCACCTTCTCACTGGCCCCTCTACCCAAGGCTTCAGGTGTAGTAGAGAACGGGAAGTGCAGGGGCAGATTTTGCAGAGCTGTTGAAGTGAAACGCACTCTCTGTCTAATTGAACCATGAGTCCGTCCTACTTTGGTACCCCAGGATGGCCAAGAGCCCACATGATTCTCAGCCTGACTTTGCTTGTTCCTCTACCATGACTTTGTCTAACTTTTTTAGTACAATAAAACTATACACAAATTCAATGACCTGATTGAATTAATTTCTAAGGGCCTTGCTTTCTGAGAGCTTCCAAACAGAAGAATTTGGGATCTTATTAACTCCTGAAAATTTTGCACATAACCTAAGTACAGATGTTAGGTTACTCCGGTGACTCTGTATGTGTGTGTATTTGCGCGTGCACATTGTGTGCACATGAGTGTATAGAATCTTTTACGTAGGAGATACTATCATGTTTTAGAACATTTTTGTGTTTTGACTGAAGTTCTGAAATGTTTAATGAGTTGCCAGGTGTAGTGACAAACACTTTTAATCCCAGCACTAGGGAGACAGAGACAGGCAGATTTCTGAGTTCAAGGCTATCCTGGTCTACAAAGTGAGTTCTGGTACAGCCAGAGCTACACAGTGAAACTCTGTCTCAAAATCACACACACACACACACACACACACACACACACACTCACATTGAATAAGTTGATGCCTTGTTTGAAAGCTGTACCTTTTATTTTTAGGCAGATAAATTTCAAAGAGGTGAAGCACTGTCCTTTGCTTATTCCTTCTTGTTTGGCAGTAGATTTCACTGTCTAATGAGAGACCTCTACAGCCTTGATTCTGTATCTGGAGGTAATAGGTCTTACTAAAAATGGATCCAGGCAGTTCATAAACTTCCCCTTGAATGTTAACATATTACAGGACCTGTAAAGATTACTTAGCTTGGCACAAAAACAAGTCTTAAAGACTGAACTAACAATTTCCTGGATTCCTGTGCATGCTTCTAACTTGTCCCCGTGTCCTTGGGTTATCTGTGAAGAGCTGTGACATAATCAGGAACTGCTAGAAGTTGACAGGAACCTGCTCTGAGCTTCCCACAGGTCTCATGGAGGAGGAGAATGCAAGAAACGGGGTAGAAGACCACACAGAAGGACCACTGAGAGCATCCTTTAGACTTGCTGTTAGCTGACCAAGGTAAGTACCCTTCACCAACTGTGCCTGCACAGGATAGGATCTGTACCTTGCTCAGATCATAGCCAAGAGCCTAACTGACCGCATTTGATTGTGTAATACTCATTTCAAACCACGTTGCTACTATCTCAGAATTTGGAAAGTAGAGCCTGTTGAAGCTGAAGGAGCTGCCAAGGCAGGAAGAGGCGATCTCAGGAGGCTCAGATTTGATATTCTTTACCCATGATAGAGACCATCATGCTCCGAAACAGGTTGTTCTGGAATGGGCCTGGCCTGGGTCGGGGCAGAGGGTGTTTGGAAAAGTTGTTTAGACCCTTGGGTGCGTGGGAGTTCCCTCATCTATAAGATATAATTATTCTGAGGTTTGTCCCTGTGATGGCACTATGGGCTGGGGGGTGTTGTAGACCCAAAATAAATAGAGTTTTATGGGAAATCCTTGGGTCATGAGGATATGTCTTTAAGGGACTATGATATGCCAGTCTTCCCCTGCCTTCTTTTTCTGGCCATGAGGTCAGCCATTCAGTTACAACATGCTCACTTAGTAATGTGCACCAACACCAGAGTCCAAAGCCTTGAGGTTCCTCACTGATGGGCTGAAACCCAGGACTATGATGAGCAAAATAAATCATTTAAAAATAAATTAACTGCTCTCTGTAGCATTTACCTAAATTGTGCTAGTCTTAATAAGAATTCATGATTAAGAAATTGAGATAAAACCTGATAATTCCAAGGAATAGCAGAGGGGAAATTGGATGACCCTACTCTCCATGTTTTTCTGATGCCAAAGCCTCAGAAATCCTTCTCAGTCCCTCCTTCTCTCTTCCCATCCCTCTCTATCAGACTTCCTCAGTCCTCCAACCTCTCTATGGCTAATCCCTGTCAGCCAACTGCTGAATCTGTCCTTTATTTAAGGAGTCTTTATTGACACCGTAGTTTGGCAGTGTTAACCATTATCCTGCAACATTTCCTCCTTTTGGTCTAAATAAAAAGGAAGGGTTTGAAGGCTGACATAGTAAAACAATATTCAGTAAGAATAATTATAAAGTAAGAAATACATTCACAGTGTCCAATCCATTAGTATTTGGCAAAATCAAAGAAAATGCTCCCTTATCTATCTCATTTTGGTGAGGCCAAAGTTTTGTGCCAGATTTACTTTTTATCAAAACTATGGAAAGTTATAACTATAACTACCCAATCTTCAACTCCATCAGAGATCCAAGAAGGATATAATGTTACCTGATTAAACAGGAAGTGCAGAGCAAGCAACTTCCAAAACTAAGAAATGACAGACATTTGTCTGCTTGGACAGTCAATCTAAGGTTCCTCTGTAACTTTGGGGCATCCATCTTTGACCTACAGACCTAGAATATATGACAGACTTTTCTGTGAAGCAGGAAATTTTGAAGGGCTGTCCTACCTTGTCTTGGCAAAGTTTGCCAGTTGTCTTCTTTTGTTCAATTTGGACAGCATTCTGTCAGCAGTCAAGGCAAAGACAGTTTCTTTTCCCTGTGTCTAACTTTGCCACAAATTTAGGCAAGCTTCATATGGAGGTTCTTTGATATCTAATATCCTCTTTTGAAGTAAATTGGTACTGCCAGGAGCAGACATGTCTCACTGTCATGAAAAGCCTTATGTTACTAAACCATTATTAAATGCCATATTCTGAGGTCTCTGAAGTATTTGAAGACCATCTACCTATTTAAAATTTATGTGTTTGACTGTGAACACAAATCTAACATGACTATAAGTTTGATTGTTATAGATGACTAACTGCTAACATATTTTCCTTTATTATCCTAAGTGAAACAAGCAAACAACAAACAAACAAAAAACAAAAAAACACCCACCTCACCTATTGGGAATGTGGGCATTGTGTTCTTAAACTTACTTCCTGTTGTCTGGTGGTGATAGCATTTTTAGGCACCCTGAAAAAGTTGAAATAAAGATCAAGTCCTGGGAGAGCTAAGTGTTGTCCATTCCTGGTGTGATGAGAAAGTATAAGACTTATCTCATGTTCTGACTGGAGCAGTCTAGAAGGTTGGATGATATTAGCTAACTGCTTTGAAGTTGTCTTGAGCAGTCTGTAGTCCAAATTTGATCTTTGGGTAGTGTTTGTCAGCTTAGTGGTGTTATCACAATCCAGATGGATTGATCATTGTGGAGCCTCAACATCCTTCTGGAGACTTCAAAGGTTGCTGTTAGGAATGGTCATGGTTCACTGCAAAAAACTTAAACATTTTAAATGTCATATACAGCAGATCTCACAGAGGTTATAGAACCATGATCTATTGAATACATTGGGTGTTACACAAGCTTAATTCCTAATTATCTTCTTCAGACTCAAGCCTGAAATCATGTACAGGAAGATGAAGTTATTTCTAAAATTAGTTAGTACTCTATATAATCATTAATGTAACAACAGAAAGTTTAAATAAATAAATATATTAATATTATAAATTTTGAGACAATATTTATAATTTAAGAAAAGTTTTAAAGAGTCAAAATAAAAGCAAAGGATTATGAGATTAATTTTTGATTTTCTTAATTTTCCCTTAATTTTGATTTTCTTCTGTCCCATATCAGGTGGCTCTTCTAGCATGAGACAGAGACTTTGAATTTTCTTCTAACAAGCATGCTTGGGTTAGAGAAGGAGAGAACCATGTTCTAACTCCAAAGTCAGCTTTAAATTTTAATTGAGTTGGGATTACAAAAGATCATTTGCCTTACAATTCTGTAGAGAACAGTAGAAACAAACAATTTAGAAGATTTATGAATTTTTTCCCGTTTGGAAATGTGTTATGGTATTACTTTTTCGTTTGTGATATTTTCCCTGGATTATTTGTCTTTCTTCTTCAGATGTCTTATTTGTCCAGTAGTCTTCTGATTCTTTAGTTGGATGCTTTTATTCTCCTTGAAAGACAAAACAAACAAACAAACAAACAAACCTGTTCCAGTCCTAACTTTGGGGAGTTTCCCTTTTTTGGCAGGCCATGTCTGACCAAATGAAAGATGTCTGTTAGTTTTATAAGTTAATTTAGATTGAATGCCCATGTTGTTGGTGAGCTATTATCTTTTAGAGTCAAGAGGTCTCTTCTGTTTGAATATAATCTTTCTCAATCTTGATGGTATCCAGAGCTTTTCTTCTCCTTTGGAAACAAAAGCAAAACCTCTTCCCCAATGTAGCACATATCCTGGCTTCCATTCTGAGGTCAACATATCTTTGAATTAAACAGGCTGATTTAATTCAGCATTTTCCCCATTATCTAATCTTTCTGCAGCTGTCATTCATTTCTCATTAGCATTTAAAAAATTGAAGTTAATGAAGCATTGTGCAGTCTATCTCTGGAGGTCTTTATTACCCCTTTCTGTTTATTAAACATCTCTTTTAAAGTGTGATTAGACCTTTCTGTAACTGCTTGTCTTGTAGAATTATGTGGTGTACCTGTTATATGTTTTATATTGTAATATGCAAAAAATTGTTTCATTTTGCCAGAGACATATATTGGAACATTTTCAGTTTTAATTTGTATAGGTATCCTCAGGTTGGCCATACTCTTTTTTGCTGTGGGACAATGGTCTTGTACCCTGTAAATATTTGTCACTTGTATTGCTTTATTGGTCAGTATTAAGGCAGGAATTATACATGGGGCAACCAGAACAGGAGAATTCTGGGAAGAGGAAAGGGTTAGTCTGCAGTCACCTAGATGCAGAGAATGCAAGATGAGAATACCTCACTGATAAAAGGTACAAAGCCACATGGCTAATATAGACAAGAATTATGGGTTAAGACATAATAGTTAGTTAATAAGAAAGCCTGAGCCAGTTTTGTTATATGTAATTTTACTATGTTAAAGTTAAAACCTTTCTTTTTTATTAAAACAGAAAAGGGGAAATGGTGTGGGAAGTCTTTCTGTATATGTGTTGCTTTTATTGGTTAATGAGTAAAGAAACTGCATTGAGCAAAAAAAAGAGCCTGAGCTAATAGGTCAACCAGTTTATAATTAATGTAGGCTTCTGTGTATTTCTTTGGAACTGAACAGCTGCAGGACTGGGTGGGACAGAAACCTTTGTCAACAACAATAAATGCGTAATTACAGAATCAGCATTTTATGAATTCAAAACAGCTGCCCACTGAAATCCTGAATTCTAATGGACTGAAAATTGTGACTACATTTCTTACTTGATAATTGTTCTTATTGTATATATATATTTGCTATATTAGAGTTAAAAATCTTTTCTTTTTATTTAGACAAAAAGGGGGAAATGTGGTGGGAGAATCATTCTCACTGCCAGGTGGCTTTATTGAATCAAGGATGGAGTTAGTGGTTGGCTGACTGGGATTAGCCATAGAGATATTGGAGGATTGAGAAAGTTGTATAGAGGGGGACAGGAAGAGAAAAGGAGGGACTGAGGAGTATTTCTGAGACTTTTGCATCAGAAAACATGGAGAGCAAGGACAGCCAATCACCCCTCCATTGTTCCTTGGAATTATTAAGTTTTTATCTCAGTTTCTGATTCATGAGTTTTTATTAATACTAGTACAATTTAGGTAAATGTTACAACTCTCAGAATTTTGTTTTAGTTACGTAAGCCTGTGTAATACACATTAAATGAGATACATTTGTTCATGACTCAGTCTGGTATCTGGGTAAATGAAAAGTTGAAAGAAGAGGAGGAGGAGGAGGAAGAAGAGGAGGAAGAAGGAGGAGAGAGGCAACAGTGCTGGCAGGGTTTGGCTATGGGAAGGCATAGGCTTCTCCTTTCTCTTTTACCTACTCCTATTTCAGGGACCATGAGAAGGTCCTAAAAATAAACTATAATAATAAGGTTTCCAGACAGTCTCAGGGCTCCATTTGTTTCCTTATGATCCTACTGCCCACCTACCTTTTAGGACTCTTCAGACCTGGTGCCTAAACACTACTTCTTTCTTACCTTGTTCCCCCACAGCCCCACTTTGAACACAGGCAGAATTGTGCACTGGCCCCTCAGCCCACTGCTAAGACTGGTCCTTGAGTCTGTGCTTAGCCCTACTTGGATCCACACTCTACTGCTTTGCCCCCACAATATAGTCCAGCTGAATGTCATCTCACCAGCACAGGTCCTTGAGGGTCAAGACTTCCTAAGTGTCCTGTGGCTCTGGTGATTTGGGGACAGCAAAACGAGGCCTTCCTTTGAGGAAGGGCACAGGTCTTGTTCTTACAATAGGAGTGGTTTGGGGACTGTCTCACTGAGCCATCACATTAACCGAAAAACCAGATGGAGAGCTTCATGGATTTCAGGAAAAACTCTAAAACTTAATGATGCTCAAATACCAAGGGCTTGGGCTCCTGTGGTAAGAATGGCTTTCCATCCCATGTCCGTAGCCCTGGCACTTTCACAGCTCAAGCCAAGGTGACTGGATTCCACACATAACCACAACACTCATTCATCATGTATGTTTATAATAACTGACATACTTCAAGGCCACTGATAAAAAGCAGTTCGCTGATGGCTGAGGGTCTCACTGGCCATGCAATGAGAAAGGCTTTTGGCCAAGCCTCCAGATCTGGGTAATATGTGACTTATCTCAGGAACGCCTGGCTTTAAAAAATATACAAAGTGACCCATGATGGACCCTGTTTTCTGGTCCCTGTGCATTCTCTGCCTCATTAAAAATGTTGCTTGTTTAAAATTGCCCAGGGACAATTAAGTAGGACTGAAGTTGATTTATGGGAGACAAACAGAGCCATGAATGCATAGAAACATTATGGCGGGGAGGTAATTCACGATAAGGCTACACTGATGGGGGTGAGCCCGACTCGAGGTCAGCCACAGGAAGTGGACCACAGAGGTTCACAGCATTCAGGTGAGCATTACTTTTTTTTAATCCTAGCCCCACATATTAAGTTCAGTGGTTCAATACTTGAAAAAAAATGAGAAACAGTCCACACACTCATACATGTCCATACACATTTTGATGGAAATCACAGGGAATGGTTGTATACTCAAGCAAGAAGGAGTGATGTTGACTTCCCCAGCCAGCTGCAGACTTGTTTCTTTGGAAGGCATAGAAACCACTCAGGGGTTTCTGGGCTTTCATTTTGGGGGGTTCTTTGGGGCTTGGTTGACAAGGAAATCATTGGTGAAGCTCAGAGCAGGGAGAGAAGCAGAATGAGGCTGTGGGTTAGTTACATCTGTAGGGAAACCATACTGGAAGGTGGATGATATCCTAGACATTTGGGTGCTTTATTTTCCCTGACTGAGTCTGTGGCTGGTGTGGAGAAGTGTTGGTACTGGGCATCCTAACAATAGCACCATGTGCCGGTGACTCCTGCTAAGGCAGAAGCTGAACCTGGTGTATCGCTTCAGGACTACCAGCTGTCTTCTGTGCAGCCCCTCTGTGGATACCAGGCATCTGCTTCTGGCCACCCTAAAGTGTTGGCTCTCAACTGCCTCAGAGGCCATTGCTCTCTACCTGAGAGCTGGTCTCAGGGCATCTAGCTGGGCAGGCTCCCCCAGGACTGATGCCTTTAGAAAGTTATTCACACACCTGTTTGGCTTTCTCTTTTGCTTTCTTCTGAGCACCCATGTGTTGCTTGATGACAGGTTCCTTATGAGAAATGTGTTATGGTGAAAATATAGAGCCAGGGTACTAAAAAATCTAGACAGCACAGGTGAGTCCCTTGACTGGGCCTTTGATGAGGTCAAGAAATACATTCAAAGCACAATGGACAGGTTACTGCTATATAAGATAAACCTATGTCAATCATGTTTTAAATTAACACTGATTGGTCAGGCAGGAAGTATAGGCAAGTCAACCAGACAGGAAGTAGAGGCGGGGCAATGAGAACAGGAGAATTCTGGGAAGGAGGAAGCCCATTCATCCCAGTACTGTCTCAACCACCTAAGAAGCAGGATGTGACCTCCAAAGAAACAGGATGTAACTTACCCGGCTGAGAAAGGTACTGAGCCATGTGGCTAACATAGATAAGAATAATGG
>LOJH01022860.1:0-19264 GCA_001685095.1 Ellobius talpinus
CTTCTGGTCAGCCAGAATAATCATTTCACTCTTTACAGAAAAGTGCCGAGAAAACACCAGGCACACAGGACCAATGCAGTAGTTCTTATTACTGTTGTCACCATGAGTGTCACTGTGTATGGTGATGCCAGAGGAGCAGCCACCCAAAGCAACCCAGTGTTACTACTCAGGACTCATTTGAGTTCCTTGGTATTCAGGATTAATGGCTCCACTTGTCTCTGCTTCTCTTGGTATGTGTCTTAGTTGGCTTTGTCAACTTGACACAGCAGAGAACAGCCTCAGAAGGGACTCTCAGTTGAGAAATTGCTCAGACAAGATCGGCCTATGGGCATGACTACCAGGGATTGCCTTGGTTGTTAACTGATATAGGAGGGCCCGGTGAGATGAGGTGTGGAACTCCCATCACTGGCATAGAAGAAATGACCATTACCCTGCCTCTTAATTTCCTAAATTCCATAGAAAGTGTGTGACTGGCCCATTTTGAGGATGTCAAGGAAGGGGTGGAGCTTAGCAGCCCAGGATGAACACTATCAGTGTCTAGTTAGATCCCTTGAACCCTTCAATTTAACCTGCCAGCATCTGGAGGATATGTTATTTCAGGCTTGTGGAAGCCTGTTCTGTCCTGGGTGGGTGATAAACAGAGATGATAGGAACTCTGAACCCCTGGGAATAGCTCTCAAGAAAACTGCCTGGGACTGGTGTAACAATACCCCAACTGTATTTCCCCTGGGAGGGGTAACCCTGAGGACCCCGGCTGCACCATTTCCCAGAGCAGACACACTCCAGTGGTAAATGGCTTCAGAAGGCACACCGTAATCTATCGTCTTATGTTCAGGTCTCTAAAATAACTGTTTGCTCAGGCTCTGCTTCTGGGGAAGCCCAAGTCCAAACACCAACCAGGGAAGGACCAAATGCAGGTCTGGGAAGAGAGCTCAGTTGTAAAGCACTTGCCCTGTGAGCATAAGGACCTGATTCTGATCCCCTGGCCCATGTAAAGAGCTGGGACCCGAGACACGCAACTGTAATCCCAGAGACGGGAGAACGGGGACCAGGGGATCTCTGGGGTTTGCTAACAAGCCATCCTAGACAAATTGGCAAGCTCCAAGTCCCAATGAGAAACTGTCTCAAACAGCAAGGTGGATGGCTCCTGAGGAGCGATACCCAAGGTTAGCCTCTGATTTCCACACCTACATGTGCACACGTGTACATGCACACATATACACATATACACAGAGAGGGCAGGATGAGGAAAGTGTGTGTGTGTGTGTGTGTGCAATTGTAAAACTCTAGAAGAATAAGGAAGACAAATGTAATAAGTCAAGGAGAAGTTGGCCTGAGGTGGAATGTCTGAGGTAGCAAGGTCTTGGGAGGGAGCAGGGCAATTAAAAGAACAGTTCTAGAAGCAGGATGGACAGTACAGTTCATGTTGGTTTGGAAACTGGGCTTTCCCTTTGCCCTAGAGGTGAGGCGTGGGGCAGTCTGAGGAAGGTTCAAGCCGTGGTTATGTGTTTTCCCTCTGCACGCATGGCAGTGACTTTCCATGTCACTCAGTCATTTCATGTGGAAGGGAGAGAAATGAGGCCCCAGAGAGGGAATAGGAGCTTTGAAGGCTGTGGCGCTCCATCTACCTGTCAGAAAAGCCTTTAATAAATGAAAAGGAAAGGGGGAGGGAAGGGCTGACAGTGACAGGGAGAAAAAGATGAAGTGTGAAAACTTCTGTCCCTGGCTCTGAACCAAAGCATTTCGGCCCTGAGATAAAAGACAGGGAAGATGGACTGAGGCTAGGCCTGCCCTCAGAGGTGCAGTGCTCCAGGCCGGGCCCCGAACAACTGGAACACTCACTTTCCTACTCAGAGGAGCAGCGGTGACCTATTTCCAGAGAAGGTCTCTTCCCTGGCTGGGGCTGGTGATGTTCAAAACTCCCCCAAGGAGGGTGTCCCCAGGGAAACAGTACAAGCCAGGGTGCACAACATGACTGAGGGTGGGGAGACACGCAGCGTTTAGGTGCTATATACTGGCTTTAACTTCTTCCCAAAAGTACGGCACTGTATAGGATTTCCAATGGCCCAGAACAGTTACCCATCATGAAAAAGCAAGTTGACACATCCTATCTTTGGGATTCTCAAAGAACATTCTGGAGAAGTCCTTTCTTGATTTTTACCACCTCACCTCAGACAATAAACCAGAATTCCAAACCAGGTGGTGATACAGTCTAAAAAAGCACCCCAGGGGCTCAATGTGACTGGGGGTGGGGAGGAGCGTGGCCTGCAGGAGGTGGCAAGATCCATGCCACCTTCTCATCAGTGCAGGTGTGATCTGATCTGCTTTGCCTGGAAAGCTTTGTGCTCAGCTTTGTTGAAAAGGGGCATTTGCTAACCAAAGAAAAATATAAGAAACCAAGAAATAGTTATGAATTCACTGGACTCAATTACTAGCAGTTACCAGTCATTTAGTGCTGCGAAGTCCCAAAGGCTTTCTGTTCACTAATCTTTAATCTGCTTAACTCCCTGAGAGTGATAACCCCCCACCCTACTCTTGTTGAGAAAAAGAAGCTAAGTCACAAGGGAGTGACTGGTCCCTGGGTGAGCAGCAAGCAAGGCAATGGGGCCATAAGGGATTGTCTAACCCAAGATTCTTACTTGAGACCTGTGGCTAAAGGTTCCCTGTGAACCAAAGGCCTACTCTTAGGACTCTCTGAATGTTTCTTTTTCTTTTAGATATTTCACTAGGGTATAGTAATTATGCAAAGTCAAAGGCTGGGTGTCATTTCATGTTGGTTTGGTTTGGGCTGTTGCCATGCTGAGGATTAAACCCAGAGCTACCAGTGTGCCAGGCAAGCACTGTGCCACTGGGCTGTAACCCTGACCCTTTTCACTTTTGATTTTGACAGTGGCTTTCACAAGTTGCCAAGACTGGCCCTGAATTTGTGGTTCTCTTGTCTCCGTCTTCCGGGAAGCCAGGATTTCAGGTGTGCACCATGAGCCCTAACTAACAAAAGAATGTGTTTGGTTGTGGCATTTTTATGCATGTGCATGATATTCTTTCAGCAACCTCACATCACCCTCTCCCACTGGTTCCCTACTTCCCAAATAACCTCCCTTTACATTCGCACTCTTGCTTCTTAAACCAGAATCTACATTGATGAGGAAGAAGGCAGTTGTGTGTGGTGGTGCACACCTCTGATCCCAGCACTCCAGGGGCAGAGGCAGAAGCAGGTAGATCACTGAGTTGGAGTCTAGCATGTTCTACAGAGTGAGTTTCAGGACCTCCAGGGCTACACAGAGAAAAACCTGTCTACAAAACCAAAAGCAAACAAAAAGAAAAAGAGGAAGAATGCAAAGTCTGTCTTTCTGAGTCTGGCTTCCTTCACTTAACAAAATGATCCCAGCTCCACCATTTTCCACAAATGGCAAAATTTCTTTCTTCTTTATGGCTGAGTAAAACTCCATTGTGTGCATATATCAGTGCCTGCTCTTTTCTGCCAAAAAGGATTTGGCAGATGTGATTCAATTAAGGGTCTTGAGATGGGTTATCTCAGGCTGCCCAGGTGGGCCCTAAATGTGGGTGAGACATAGGGAAGTTTGAGAACACAAGAGAGAATGCAAGGCAATATGAAGCCGAGATTAAAGTGATGTTGGAAACCTCAAAGGCCAAAGCCAATGAGGATATAAGGGCTACAAGAACAGCAGATATTTTTGTCCCTGCCCTGACATTGATCAGACCCCAGGAGATAATGGGACACTTCTCAGAGGATTCTGAAACTCAAGGAAGTCACCTGTCCTCCTGATCAGAAAAGTCATAGGGACCACAAAGGTTGAGTTCTGTGATAAATCTTTCAGTCTCTTTCTCTCTATTAAAAAATCTTTTTTGTTGTTTTTGATTTTTTTGTTTGTTTGGTTAGTTGGTTTTTGGTTTTACAAGACAGAGTTTCTCTGTGTTTAACAGCCTTGGCTGTCCTGGAAGTCACTTTGTAGACCAGGCTGGCCTCAAACTCACAGAGATCTGCTTTCCTCTGCCTCTAGAGTGCTGGGATTAAAGGTGTGTGCCACCATGCCCACCTAAAAAACTTTCAAAACTCATCCTCCATTGCTCATGAAATACATTCTTTGAGTTTATAAGATGGCCCTCAACGTCACTGGCTCAATGCAGGCTTTGGTGACAGTGACTTCTGGCACCTTCCATCCTAGGTTAAGCCTACCTGAGATGAGAACATCTCCATATTCTCAAAGACCCCCATTCTCTCTCCTCTCTTTATGAGGCCACAAAGCCCCAGATTGTTAAGAACCACCAGAAGAGAAAGAGATCAGAATGATTCCCTAACACAGTCTCCAGAGGCCTCATGAGTTTTTAGACACACTGGTTCTGACCTAGTGAGAGTGACTGCAGCTGCCTAGCCTCCAGGATGCACGTTGCTTTGAGGTGCGGGAAGTGAAGGCAATCACCAAATGGCACTGCTTCACAGAGAGTGACAGGGCTGGGTACAGGCCAGAATCTGGCATGGAGAGAATCTCTAGGCTGGGAGGCTGTGGAGCTTTGCTGCTCAGGAGAGCAGGGACCCCCTCCCCCACCACACAGTCAGAAGCATCTCTCTGTGCTCAGAGGTTTGTGGGACTTTGAAAGCCAAGTATTCCCCTTCATTCAAACTCATTTTTCTTGTTTTAAGATTGCTGTGTGACAGGTTGCTAGGGAGATAGCATCATGGGGAAGGACACTTGCTATGCAAGCATGACAACCTGAATTCCAAGAATCTGTGTCCAAAAAAGGCAGGCTTGACCGTGCTGACGTGTAGAGATGGGAAAATCACTGCTTACCATCCTGGTTGAGGACCACATTCAACAAGAGACCTGTCACCACAAGAGAATGAGGTGGAGGAAGAGAAAGAGGAGGAGAGCTGATGTCACACTTTGTCTTCTGCATGTGTGCACGCACACATATGTCACACACACTTAAAATCGTTCTAAGAGTGTCTCCTTGAACTATGAAGTCACTCAGCCCTCTCTCTATATGTAGACTTCATTTGAAAACATCCCACCTGCTAGACAGTTATTAAAAAATAATTTCTTGCCCAGTGGTGGTGCACATACCTTTAATCCCAGCACTTGGGAGGCAGAGGCAGACAGGTATCCAGTGAGCTTGAGGCCAGCCTGGTCTACAGAGAGAGTTTCCAGGATAGCCAAGAACTACACAGAGATACTCTGTTTCAAAAAACTAAAAACAAATAAACAAACAAAAACTAGTTTCCTTTCCTATTGCTGCTATAAGAACACTAAGGGCAGTTTCTTTCAAAGGTTACTGACTGGACACATAGTCACAAGTTACATGAGTATCTGTCTAGTGGAGTAAATAAATAGCAGCTGCTCTCAGAAAGACTGAAATCCAAGAGAAGCGCCTGGGAGAACAAACGGCTGCCCAAAGCTGAGCTCTGAAGACACAAAGCAAGACCCAGGTTATCCTGAGGAAGACTTGGAGAATGGGTACTGAGCTGTTACTCAGCTTTGTTGGAGTGAGGACCACGGGCAAGGGCTTGAACAAGGGCTTCATGTGCAGACAGGTTCTCTCCCACTAAACTATATGCCCCCAGGGTGGGGGCTGTCCAACTTTTTAACATTTGTTCAAGTGTGTCAGGAGGAGTCAGGGGGTTTGAAGCAGGAGAACAAGGGTGTGATTTTAGGTTTGGAAGACAGCGAACAAACGAAACCACTTCAGGGGTGTTTATAACAATTGCACCCAGCATCCCTGGTCTACAGACCTTGTTAGTCCACTTTAGTGACATAAAGGGTTTGGTGACTTGAAATGATGTCCCAAAGTGAGCATCAGGCATGAGACCCACAGGCACAAACGCTGTCCTAGTCACAGGATTCTAATTCTTCACAAACACCGCTGTAGCCACTTCACTATCCTCGGGCTGCTCATTTCCAGTGCCCCCTGCAGCACACACCTGCACAATCTTGTCCCTTAGAGCTCAGCTCTCAAAAGACGCCTCTAGGTTAACATCTCCCAACTCTCCCCTCTCAGGGGCACCCTCTTTCTTCCTCCATACAAAGGGCAGTAGAGCCATGAGTTCCTTGGGGCTACTAACCCCACCCCTCCGAGCCCCAAACAAGTTTTTTTTAAATAATAAATAGATAAATAAGTAGAACCTCACAGAATCTACTCAACCTTCCCTTTCTTTCCACATGCCTCTCTAGGGATCTTTGAAATTTAGGCCTCAGTAGGTCATAAATCTGCTTGGTGGCTACAATTTCACAAGCAGGAGATTTCATGGCTCCATGCAAGCCAGAGATGTAAGTAGATTCATTGCACCCTGTGTCAGGTCTCCTGAGGGCATCTCAGCTGGCAGGAAAGACAGACCCCATTCTCTGCCAGGACCCCAGGGCCAGATTGCTGGCTAGCTGAACTTGAACACAAGCTCTGACTCCCTAGCCTCGGTTTCCCCAGCAGGACCTTAGCAGTGTCTCGGAGCCTCCCACATTGCCCTGCAGAGAAAATGCTCTATAAATATTTATAAAATTAATGACTTTATTGCCCCTGAAAAGGACAATCACAGATAGCCGGGGAAATAGCCCACTGGAGATTCCTAACTTGGGGATCCCTCTCCTTCCCTCATGTCTCCCCATCCTCCCTTCCTCCTCTTTTCCATGCATCCTTCTCTGCCCATTGTAGTACCATCTCCTTCAGCCCCCTTTCTCTCCTGCTTGGGAATGGCTTCCTTCTGGTTCTATTGTTAGCAAGAGAGGTCTACTTTGAAAGCTAACAGGAGAGGGAAGAGCCAGAGTTTTCAAAGGCAGTCTCTACCTGGAGCCAGGGATGGCTGAGCAGCCCCCCACCCCCACCCCGCCACATGTGGGAAGATCTGAGCTCTCCAGACAGGACTGCCCTGTATATCTAGTCTGCCAGGGCTTCTGCTCCCCTGGCCTTTCTTCCTGGAATTATTTCTGGGAGAATGCAAGCACAGTGGGGTTTCTGACTTGGTTTGTCTCTGGGAAAACACAGATCCCAACTTTGCCTGCTCCGTCCAAACAGGACAGCTTATAAACTAAGCCCTGTGTGTCCCTGAACTCAGAAGCAGCAGCTGTCTATTGTAGCATCTATGGCTAAAATGCACTTTTACTATGGGCTTATAAAAACTGCTTGTCAGAGCCGGGCATGGTGGTGCACACCTTTAAACCAAACCCTCGAAGACAGAGGCAGACAGATCTCTATGCATTAGAGGCCAGCCTAGACTACACAGTGAGTTCCAGGACAGTCAGAACTATATAGTGAAAGCCCTGTCTCAAAACAAACAAGATTAAATAATAATGATAACTGCTGTCTCTACAACTAACTCAGTGTGCGAGCTAATTTTAGGTCAATTTACACAGACAAGAGTCATCTGAGAGGAGAAAATCCCAACTGAGAAAAATGAGACTGGGCTTCAGACAAACCTGTAGAGCACTTTTTAAGTTAGTGATTGATGGGGGAGGGCCCAGTCCATTTTGAGTGGTTCTATCCCTGGGCTGCTGGCCCTGGGTTCTATATGAAAGCTGACTGAGCAAGCCAGGGAGAGCAAGCAGGAAGAAGCACCCCTCCATGGCCTCTGCATCAGCCCCTGCCTCCAGATTCCCGCATTCTCTGAAGGAGTCCTGATGCCCTTCCTTGATGGAGTATGGATATGGAAGGGTAAGCCAAACAAACTTTTTCCTCCCCCAACTTGCTTTTGGTCATGGTGTTTCATCACAGCAATAGTAATACAAACAAAGACACTCAGAGCTTCGCCAAGACAAATATTTGTCTTTTTCATCTCTGTGCTAGTATCTAGTATAGAGGAGGCCTTTAAAGAACATATTGAATAAATAAAGGTGTTTATTTAGTATTTATTATTTGCAAGGCCCTGAAGTACAAAAATGAAGAAAGCTTGGCTCTACATTCAGTAATTTACAACATTTCAGGAAGACAAGTAGCTATCATCTTGTAGCAGTATATACTATGCTGTGGAATCCAGTATTAATCCATCCACCCCTTAGTACTCACTCTTTAATACATAGTCTGGAGTCATAGCGATGGCTGAGTAGCTAAAGGGACTTCTGGCCAACCCTGATGGCTGAGTTAGATCCTCAGGACCCACGTAATAGAAAAAGAGAAAAAGATAATTAAGTTATCATCTGACCTCCACAGATGCCATGGTACAAGTGTATATAAAAACACAAAACATAAATAAATGGGGAGAAAGGAATTAACTATTGTCAGTGCTGTACTGAAATCAATTTTGTCAACAGAGTATCACATGCTCAATTTGAGGTTTTCATTACCAAACTGAACAAACATCTCTGGCACTCCACGGCTGATTAGCATCTCATGGGTACCATTTATACTGTGAGTAACAATGTTGCTAAGCACGAGAGTTGGCTTTCCATCTACCTGTCTGTTTTATCAGCCTCACAATCTTCTTAAAATCTGGTTGTGATCATTGCTGTCCCCTCCTCCTCCATCCCCAACCTCCCTCCATCCCACTACCACCATCCTCATGATAATAACTCAGCAGCCCCAGGCTTCTGTCAGAAGCCTGCTGGGGAGCTGTCTGCCTGTTACTTACTTCTTTTCCTCTGAGGCTTCAATGTTCCTTTAGTCGTTGTCAGCTCTGCAAGGCAAAAATTTTGACAGCATATTATGTTAAATTCCACAAGGGACATTTTTCACTTGCCTCCTTGGAGATCTGGCCTGTGGGTTGGGAATGGACCGTGACACAGTTACACTCTCTGCTTTTCAGCAGGGCCTCATAACTCACGTTGTGATCTGTGATGTGTGCCAGGGGAGCTTGTGTTCCAGGGGGGCATGTTAAATGCAAGACATGGAAAGGTGGATCCCTCTGCAAAACTAATCAGGCATCCCTGAAAGGCTTGGCATTCTAACAGTAAAATATCAGGGGAGTTGGGGGTGGGGGTATGTGAGTATCCAGACATGGAAAGCGTTCCCAGTTTCACTTTCCTCTAGCAGAAGGAAAAGCTGACTTCCAGAAGAGGACCTACATATAGACAGACAGCAAGTGTGGTGAATAAGAATAAAAAGTATGGTCAGACGACCACGTAAAATCCCAGCCAGCATCACCAACCCACCGTGCTCCCATCAGCTAGCTGCACACGCTCAGTGTGTGTTCAAAAATGCTCTCATCTCAAGACGGTGGCTTTTCTTGGACCGTGTAGCTCACACCTGATCCAAGAACCCCCTCCTCCATGTTGGCTGCCTGCTTTTCTTCACCTGTTTTCCTGGTTTGATCTCCGCAGCTGTCTTTTTCTGCTCCGATTCCGGAACTGACTACACACCCTGGGCCTGGTCCAGACAGACAACTTGAGTTTCTAGGACTCTTTACAGTACTTTCACCCACCCTGAAACTTCAGCTTTCTAATTTGTAATGTGAGGAAGGCAGGGCGCTTTTAGTGTGGTCATGGTGAAAATTCCCAGATACTTGCCGCGTGGCAGCGACTCAGTAAAGGATGGCGCTTTCGCAAGGCACTATGGGTAAACAGAGCAGTACTGATTGCTTGTTTCTGCTTCTGAGGAACCCCGATTGTAACGTAATTGCACAACTATATGAAAAACAGGTCCCCCAAAAGTAAATGTAAATCGCCACATGATTGACAGTTCCACTTCTGGGATGGACTCAAATGAATGGAAAAGCAGGGGCTCAAATTTTTATTTGTAAGTGGATGTTTATAGCAGCATTAGTCAGACTATCCATCTGCATAGGAATAGGAGTGCACAATTTGGCCTTATAAAGGCAGGGAAGTCTGATACCTATGATGACATAGATGAACCTTAAAGACATTCTGAAAGGAGATCATGCAGTCATTACTATACAAACGCTACGTAATTATATGTATGAGATACCTAGAGTAGCCAAATTCACTGAGATAGAAAACAGAATCGTGGTTACCAGTAGCTTGGGAGCAATCAGGGATTAATAAAGAATTGTTAATTATCAGATTCAGAATTTCACTGGGAGAAGCTAAGGAGTGGGGAAACAGATGATGGCGGAGGCTTGAGTCCATGCAAAAGTATTTAATGACACCAAACAGCAGACCTAAAACTGACTAAACTAGACAGCTTACATTATATATGTCTCCCACACCTTAAAAAGACAACTTGAATATTATCCAGAAATAAGAGAAACCTCCTATTGGATAAGGACAGATTCTAAGAGTAATGGGAAACTTGAATTTTCTTTGGGACACACTTTCTCCATGTACATAAGTTCTACCACTGCAAAGGACAGCTATATCTCCTGGGTTCTAGCTTGACATGGGAGTGGGTAGCCCGGTTGGGAACACGGGAGCACAGCTGCTATTTTAAGTCAATATTTAGTACAGAGCACTTGGAAATGAATGACAAGGAAGTCCAGGGTAAGTCAGCCACACTCTTTATAGAAGTGAGGAAAAAAATTAAAAATGATCAAACCAATCACATGTCATTCCAGCAGAATGTTCTACATGATGTGTTCTAAATCTCTGTTTACTCATTTGTTTGTTCTTTTGTGTCCATTTGAGGCAGAATCTCAAGTCCGCCAGGATAGCTTCTAACTCTGTGCAGTCAAGAAAGACCTTGACCTCTGGCTCCCTTGCCTTCTCCTCCCAAGTTCTGGGATTACAGGTGTGTTTCACATAGCCAGCTCTCTTTATTTATAAAAATTAGACATCATACAAGGAGCTAGGCAGGCAGCTCCATGTTTCAGAGCAGCTGTTGCTCTTCCAGAGGACCTGGGTTTGTGTCCCAGTACTTACATGGTGGTTCCCAACCAACTGTAACCCCAGCTCCAGGAGATCCAATGCCTTCTTCCAACTTTGGACCCCAGGCATGCATATGGTACACAAACACACATGCAAACAAAGTACTTATAAAATAAACATGTCTAAAATTTAAAAAGAAACCTTACATAAGCCAACAAAGATAAATCCTGCCGTAAGGCTGGGAAAAGTAGTAGACCTGCCAGCTCTGTCTGCCCCCCACTCACTCTCTGGTGAATGGGAAGCAACACATTCAGCATGCATGAACTCAGTGAGACCACCACTAACCAGACCCCTAGCTCCAAGCACGGCAGTATAGGCAACTGAGGTGTCCCCACTTTGGGAGCAGGATGTGGTTTAGTTTTTTTGGGACAGGTTTTTGTTATAGAGCACAGGTCAGCCTTGAACTCACTATCCTCTGGCCCAGTCTTCCAAGTTCTGGGACTGTAAGCATGTGCACCACACACTGCTTCACAGGGTTATGCTGTTACCACGCTATACGCCAACTTCCTAGGGTTCCTATTGTTTTTATTCTTGTGTGTGTGTATGTGGCGTGTGTGTTGTGTGTATATGCATGCTTATGTGTGAGTTTGAGTGCATATGTGTGTGCATGCATGTGGGCATCAGAGGTCAGCGTTGGGTATTTTTCTTCAAGTGCTGTCTGTTCTTTTTATTTTTTTAAGATAGGGTCTCCACGTGTTCTGGAACTCACTAAGTGGGCTAAACTGCCTGGCCAGTAAACCACAAGGATCCCTTTGCCTCCATTTCCCCAGCACTAAGGTTAAAAATAGGCACGGTGATACCTGTCCTTTGTTTCTGCATTGTTTCTGTGTTTTGTTTTTTACCATGGGTTGTAAGCGTTAGGGCTCGAGTTTTATGCTCTCGGGGCATACATGGCTGAGCTGTCTCCCAGTCCTTATTCTCTTTTCTTTTCAAAAGGTTAAAAATACCTTTTATTACTCACTTTAATTTTAGTTCTTGCATTGTTTTAAGTTCAGAACACAAAATCTTTAAATTGTCATTTCATATAAACTTTCCACACATGGTTCTTGGAGGTCTCTATGTCAGTGTGATTGTTGTTCATAATGGCCTGGAAAAGGACATAGACACGCACTTCTCCATTTTAGGACAAGAAAAACAAGCGCTGTGTTTTTACGAAAGAATTCAACTTCTTCAGTTTCTGCAGCTAATTAAAATGTTTTGGTTCAAAGAGAAGGAACAGACCAGATTTCTGGATCTACATTATCCAAAGGGCGGTGTCAACTTAGAAGATCAATCATTTCTGTTTATTCTCCCCATTCCCATTGGCATAAGAGCAAGTATCTAAAACTGTGAGTGTAAATTAAGATGGATCTCAACAGTCGCTATATAAGATTATAGATTCAAACATATAGAAGTCGGAACAATTAGCCAAGCTTTTCTCTTGGAGGTGCAGACCAGAAGTGGCCATGTAGCTCCTCATCCTCAGGTGTGGCACTAATCGCTGAGCCCAAATGTGGCCTAAGATACGTTTCCTACACAATCACCCTATCAACTACGACCAAGCAATTAAGAGTTTCAAATGAAAACCTATTGTAATCTAATCATTTTACATTAGGAGAATATTGAGACCCATGAAGATTAAGTGACCTACCCGAGACCACTAGTGACTGACTGAGCTTGGACTTGAATCCTTATTTTGTATGGTATAAAACTCCATCCTATTAGCAATTCTGGGTCTTAATTGACAATAGCCCAGAATCTAGAAGGGCACAGAAGAGTCTGCACAAGAAGTATCATTTCTGCCTGGTTTCTATGGCTCAGTGGAGCCCAAGGAAACAGACAGGGACAAACAGCAGAACAGTACCGCTCCTTCACGTATGGACATATGGGGGAGAGACAAGAAAATGAAAATATTTTCACAGACCTTGTGGGGTTTTCCTAGCTGAGCACTGAGGTCAAAAAGACTTTCCTCTACTAGCAACAGCTCACAGCAGGACCACCCAACGGTCTCAGGCCTTGCTCAGGTTCCCACAGTCTGGGCTTAGAAGTCACTCACAGAGGTCATGTCCTTGAACCTCTTCTCTCTGGGTGATGGTACTGGAGTGGTGACACGGTTGCCCATAGGGAAACTTTGGTGGAACCTGGGAAACAAGAAGCCACCAAATGAGGGCCATCCCTGTCTGTGGTTTCTAAGGAAACAGAATCTATAGCTGTCACCACAGTGGTTCCAAGTCCCAGGGTAGATGTGAGACTCTGAAGGGAGGCCATGAAGGAAGCTGGATGGCAAGTGAACTCCTGCTGAGGGACTTTGTCTAGGTCCTGTATATGGTTCAGAGTGAAAATTGGTAGGCAACCTTAGGCTGCTTCAGAGCCTACAGAGACTTGAAGCCAAGGCCTTAGAGGCATTTGAAAGGAAAAAAAAAGCCAAAAGTAGGGTTTGAACATCATTAATTTGTAATATGAGAATACTCCACACTACATAAAGTGTCACCAAACCATTTTCTTGAACAGAAAAGGACTTCAAGATGCAAACAGCAGCCATGTGAGGCGCAGAGGGAACTGACACATGTAGGGAGAAAAATTTAAAAGCCCGAGACACTAAGACCAAATTTTCCTTTCTCTAAGAGGACCGATGTGGGGAGCTATTGTTACCAGAGGGCTGGTTTAAGTCAATTACACTCTCTTCCTTTCTGGAATTCGGTTGGGAAATGCAACGGCTGAAGGCACAGACAGAGTGTCCTCATGCTGGCTTTCAAAGGAAGCCTGCCTGCAGGCCAAAGTGCATCCTGTGTCAGCTTGTACACAGCCCTTTGCTTTGCCAGTGTATTTGAGTCTCAGGAAGTGATCAGTGAGTTCTCAGGCTCCGTGAGTGCCCTTAGCCAGAGCAGTCCTTCTGGAGATGTCTGTCACCCTGGTCAGAAGGACCAGACATTACTTTAGCAGGCAACTGGGACGGACAAGAGTGCCATTTGTATGCTCCTTGTGCCAGCATTCCACGCACCTTCCTCTTGGCATTTCCACACACCCTTTGTCTCATTCATCCTCAGAGTACATCCTTACCGTGACATGTAACATTTCCACTTGCCAATAGAAAGCTGAGACTCAGAGAATTTGGAACCCTGACCCAAGATCCTGAGCTGACAAAAGTCTAAGGTGAGATCAGAAACCGGGCTTGCATGATTCCACACTCAGGCTCTGATCAGGGCTGCTTACCCCACAGTCATGAGTACCCAGTATCCCATCAGGGATCAGGATAGCCAGAGGTATCAGCACTTTCTGTTTGGTTACATTTCTTTTTATGATACAGAGTTACCTAAGGTCATTTTTGTACTATGAATAATAAAAACACAGAGACAGATATTGGAGTTCAGCCTGAAGATCAGAAAAGCAAAGCAGTCAGCCATTGGCTCTTACCTCTACCTTAGCCCAAAATGGGTATCCTGCCTCCAGGAAGCCTCAGAATAAATACTGAGCTCCTCCCATCTTATATTCCTCTCTAGTGCGGGGATTAAAGGCATGCACCACGACCTCCTGGCTTCTATGGAGAATTACTGGTATTAAAGGTGTGTGCCACTACTGCCTGGTCTGTATGGTTGACCAGTGTGGCTGTTTTACTCTCTGATCTTCAAGCAAGCTTCATTTATTAAAATACAAATGAAGTATTTTATTTCACTACACATTTTCAAACATGTAAGAGACCTGGAGCACCTATAACCCCTCCCCCAAGATCCCTGCTCCCAAATACCCTGTTTTCTTCTCCCTTCTATAACCGACCCTGCTCTCTAGACAGTTTCTCATTTCATGTCTGTAATATTGTGTATCTATGACATCTGAGGACCGTAAATAATAGAAAACATGACATCTCTCAGAGATAGTTTGAATACGGAGTGGCCCTATCAGGAGGTATGGCTTTCTTGGAGGAAGTGTGCCATTGTAGGGGGTGGGCTTTGAGGTCTCCTATGTTCAAGCTACACCCCGTGTAGACTCAGTTCCCTGCCTGTTGCCTGTGGATCAAGTTATAGAACTCTCTCTGTTCCTTCTCTAGCTCCATGTCTGCCTGCACACTGCTCACCATGATGATAATGGACTAAACCTCCAAAACTATAAGCCACCCCAATTAAATGTTTTCCTTCATAAGAGTTGCGGTGGTCATGGTGACTCTTCACAGCAACAGAAACTCTAAGACACTCTCTGAGACTGCCTTAATTTGCTTCGTGGATTTTTTTTCCAGTCGCATCCATTATCCTTCAAGCAACACAATTTCATTTTCCTTTATGGATGAACAAAATTCTATCATTAAATGAGCCACATCCTTTCTATCCAATCCTCTGTTGTTGGACACCCAGGTTTATCGTCAACAGTGTGCTAGAAAACACTGAGGTGCAAATATCTCTGCAATGATTTGACGTGGAGCCCTGTGGGATGATACTCAAAAGTGGTGCAGCCGGGCCATATGGTGGCTCTATATCCAGTGTTCGAGGCCCTTCCGTAGAATCTGGACTGGTTTATATTCTCAGAGCAGTGGAGGAGTGTTCAGTTTTGTCCCGCATCTTTGTCAGCATTTGCTGCTATGGCTTCAGGAGGGTGGCCGTTCTGATGGGGGCAAATTAGGATTGCTTTTTCTATTTTTAATGTGCACTGGTGTTTTTGCAATGCGTGTCAAGTCCCCTGGAACAGGAGTTACAGACAATTGTGAGCTGCCTAGCGGGTGCTGGGAATTGAACACGGGTTCTTCGGAAGAGCCGCCACTGCTCTTAACTGCTGAGTCATCTCTCCAGCCCTAAGATAGAATTTTAATGTACTTTTGTTGTGTCCTTTGGAGGCACATTGTTGCTACTTTGCATTTCTCTGATGACTAGTGAGGCTGAACTTTGTGTGTGTGTGTGTGTGTGTGTGTGTGTTTATTGGTCATTTGTATTTAATCTTTTTGTGAATGGTTATACCATTTATTGACTGGGTTGTTAGGCTTCTTGTTATTTAGTTTTCTTAGTTCTTTGTATATTCTAGCTATTAATCCACTATCATATGTATAACTAGCAAGAGATACAGGTATTTTTTTGCTTACTTTTTTTTGAGACAAAACAACACACTAGGATTTTCTTTTCCCTACTGTGGTGTCTCGGAAAAAAGGAAAGTGTTCACGATGCCATGGTCTTGGCCTGTAACTATTGATATCCCCAGAATCCGAGGGAAGCCCCAGTTGCAAATGATCTTCCCAAAACGAAATGCTCCAATTTCTGCTCCTAAAGACATCATTATGACACTATTAGACATGATTTTACCCTAAGATTTTGTAACTTAAAAACTCATAAATATTGAGATGGAAAAGGCAAGAGTGTGTGCTTCTGTGAGAGTCAAAGTTTGATACCAAGTGAAAAAGCAAGAGGAATGGGAGATGGAGAAAGACTGTGGGCCAACAGTCTTCGAATGGCTTAGCCAAGTGTCTCTACCTGCACGTTCTCGCAAAGGTACAATCAAGCTAACAGCTGGGTGCAGCCTTGTGTGACAGGACAGGGAGAGCCCAGCTGCTGCCAAGTACATTCTTCCAGTTCCTTCCCTGACAACCTCTCCACAGGGCAGCTCACAACATGGCAGCTGCCTCCCAGCAGGGCAAACAAATAAAGGAACAGAGGAAGGCCCACAGGAAGGAAACTGGAGCCGTATATAGCAACCTGATTGATCTGAGAAGTAGCTGTCAGTTGTTTTTTCCATGTGATATCTGCTAGAAATAAGTCGTTTTTAGTCCAGATCAGAGATTACAAGAGACTGAATTCCAGGAGCCTGTATGCAGGAAGGCCAGTCAGGAGAGCATGCTGGCTTGGTGGAAGGTGGTGAAGAAGTCCACCTCCTACTTTCATGCTGAGGAGCAAACTGCTACTCTTGAAGGCTTTGTTAGCTGAGCTTAATCAGTAAATGTGCTGTTGGTGTAGGCAACATGAAAAGATTCTGAGAACAAGCCTTCCTCTGCACTCCTCCAGTTAACAGAGTATACAACACGCACAACAGTTGACCTCACTAAACTCTGAGACTGTAATTGCTTGCCATCAGTTGATGGTAGATTCAGAACAAATGAACATTGAGGTTACTGTTCACTTGAAGCTTGATCACGGTTTGGGAAAGGAAGAAAACATCAGAAATTCCAGAGCTGGACCCTCAGAAACATTATAAAACAAATGCAAGAAAATTGATACCCTTGGAAGAAATCCATATTTCATTTTTACAGAGCCTGGGGCATATAAAGACCAAGGGATATGGATCAGTGACTTTTCCCCACACAGATGAACAGAACCGAATCCAACCCCACAATAGACAAGAGCCTAATCCGTAGGGAACAGGATGGTATTACAGTTTCGTGGAAAGCCCACTCAATTCTCTCCGTGTTCCCACATGCTGAGCCCAGGATGCTATAACAAGGCATTGTCCTTTAAAAACAAGGATTTAGGATTAGTTTTTCCCATCTAACCTCCCCTCACCCCTGGAAATCCACCTAAGTATATGGATTGGAGCCAAGAAAGCTTCCTTAAACATTCACGTAAAACAGGTTGCGACTTGGCCACAGCTGTCCCATTAGGCAGAGGAAAACACAAAGAACCAAACACTCTTTTAGTACAAAATTATAACTTGGCACTGTTGGGGCTGCTGATAGGGGTTCAAAGTGGCATTTTGGACTGTCTTCACCTACCAAATGTGTACCTATGCTAATTCCTTTCTTCATCCCAACTACCGCATATCACAGACACTATAATCTCGGGCTCTTGGAGGCAAGAACTGAGCTCGGCTTGCCTAAGGACATATGACTTGTAAGAGCCCATCAAGGATAGTTTTCAACACCAAGCCCTTCCCTCCGCAGTCCTGCCCACTTCTCTGTGCTTTGTCTCAGTGATTGTTCTGATCTCTGTCCCTGACACTCACTGAGCCCTGAATTACACATCAGTCATACCCGGTCCACGCTCTGCTTGTCTTCACTCCGAGAATGAATGTCATTGGTGCATTGGGAAATAAGAGCACCAGATTAAATCAGAAATTATGTCAGGCAGAGAACTGCAAAACAGGCTGTGGCTCTGTGAGGAAGGATTGGGAGAATTAGAGTGGCCCGTGCCTTTCAACTGCGCTAACATCAGGTATCAACTTTGCCTTTTGGTAGCCGTGTGACCTCGGGACAGCTATTTAACTTCTCTAAGCCCCAGCTTCTTTGTAAAACAAGAACAATAATTATATCAATCTCATTAAGTCCTGTGGATGGTAAATATGAAAATTCATACATAGCCAGGCAGTGATCTATGCCTGTAATCACAGCATCCTGGAGGATAACACAGGAGATTCTCCAGCTGGTAACCAGCTTGAGTTCCAAACGGACCTGTGAAGCTGTCTCAAAAGAGAGAGGATGGGGAAAAGATGGGGGAGGAAGGGAACAAGGAGAAGTGGGATGGGAGGGGTGGAAGGGAAAGAAAGGAAAATGACAAAAATCTTATGCTTCTGAGAATAAGTATCTATAGAGTGCTGGGCTATAAATCACACACACACACACACACACACACACACACACACACACAAAGGTTCAAGGAGCATTGAGGAAGAAGAGGTAAAAAGATCCTAGGAACCAGGGAGATCAGAGGTGAAACCATGTCTTCTAGACGTCACAGAACCCCTGCATTTATAAATTCACAGCAGTTGTGTTTACCTTCATAAGATCTGCCCAAGATCAAGCCAATGAACATTCCAGCATGGAGCGGGAGAAGCTCCCTCAAGTATGGAGCTATGACAATTCATGGATGCTAGAGGAAGGGGAGTCAGTTTTGTTTAGGGATGTGTTTCTGGTAGGTCAGCCATGCTTCAGTAGATGCCCTGTGTCTATATATACATATGAATGGCATAAACTGGACTCAGTGGGATATATACATATATAACATATATATATATAAACACATAAAATTATATATTTATATATGTGTGGTCATACTGTATATATGACCTGGCATTGAAAGGGGTTATGAAATGGGAATAAGTCTTGGAGGAGTCAAGAAGGAGCGGGATGAATATGACCCAATGTATTTTATCTATTATGAAATTCTCAAAGAATTAATATAAGTAGTATATTTTAAAATCTTGTGCTTCTAGGGTGCTTGAGAGATAGGTCAGAGGTTAAGAGCACTAGCTGCTCTTGTAGAGGACCTGGGTTCAATTCCCAGCACCCACACAGTGGCTCACAGCTGCTTATGACCCCTATTCCAGAGGCTCTAATGGCCTGTTCTGACCTCCACAGGGACCAGGTGCACACATGGTAACACAGACATCAATAAAGATTATTTTCTTTTCTTATGCTTCCAAATGTTGGCCATTGCTTCAATTGGGAACCATAAAACAGCTATTCAAATATTAATAACCAACTGAATTTTGGCAATTAATCAGACCCATAGGCCAATTTTTTTTTGTTTGGTTGGCTGGTTTTTGGTATTTTGAGACAGGGTTCTTCTACGTAACAGTCCTGGCTGTCCTGGAACTCACTTTGTAGACCAGGCTGGCCT
>LOJH01022861.1:0-19727 GCA_001685095.1 Ellobius talpinus
TTTCCCTGTATCCAAATACAGCGTTAGCATTGGCTCCTCTGTGGCTAGGGACCATTTTTAGAAGATAAGGTGTGATTTCCCTCTTTAGCCCCTCTCACCGCCCTCCATTTTCATAATGAGCATGTTGTTGGGGGCGGGGACTTGCCAAGCATAGTGAGCCGAAGCGACACTGTGTGACATTTGTATTCAAAGGCTTTCGGAAATGCCAAAACACTCCAGAACGACAACTCCAGCAGATTTGGAAAATACATGGACATACAGTTTGACTTTCAGGTATGCCGCAGTTCCGTGAAGGCTCTTGGGGACCCTTTACCTGGGTAACTTTTGGGAAAGAGGCATTATTGACCCAAGCAGTGGGAAAATCCAGGATCAGGATAATTTTTAAAAGTGTGGGTGTGGGTATAGGCATGCGTGCTGCCGGTGCTCTCCTAAGCACATGGCATCTGTACGGAGGTCAGAGGACATTTCAGTCCTCACCTTCTGCGTTGTTCGAGACAAGGTTTCCTGTTCCACTGCTCTGCAGGTCAGGCTGGTTAGCCTGTGAGCTTCCTGGGGATCTCTGCTTCCCATCTTACTGTGAGAGCGCTGAGACTGTGGACACGGGGCCGAAGATCCCAGGCAGCCCTTTCTCTGCACCATCTCCCCAGGCCCCACCTCATCCTCCACCCCACCCCCTTCTATGTCTTCATGGCCAGTGCTGGGTGTGGGCAGACACACGGATGTCTAGGAAGCCACACACACAGCTGCTGGAGTTCATAGGTGAACCTATTAGAAGATGATAGATTGCAATTAGATCAATTACAGGCTCCTGTGTGGTGAGGCTGTTGTCACATAATCCAGAGTACAGCCAACTGCTGTGGCACATAAACCCCGCACACAGGGGGCTGAGGCAGGAGGATAGCCATGGATTTGAGATCAGCCTGGACTACAGTGTGATATGGGCGGTGTTCCACTTGCAGAGGTGTCCCATGGATGCATAAACATGTCCACAACAGCCCTGCTCACAATAGCAGACTAGGTGCAGCAGCCAGCATGGAGAGGGCTCCTTGTCCACCCACAGAAGAATGGCTACGGTGGGGTGTGTTTACACAGTGAGGTGACACAGATACACCACAGCTTGACATCACACAGGTGGGCCCTGGGGATGGACAGGTGGCCATTTTCACCGAGTTTGAAAACAACCCATTGTGCAGGTGCACGGCCTGCATGAGCGGACGCACAACTTTCTCAGAGAGGGCAGGGCAGGGTAGGGAATACCTTCCACTCTGTGAGCCGGACAGCCTGAATCCAAACGCCACCTGTTGTAGCATGAAGGCAGTCATGAGCAGCATGCGAATGAATGAAGGAATGAACTAATGAATAAATGAGGCGGTGCTACATATGGAATTTAACGTATCTGTTGCATGTCAGTACATATGTCCTTACAGACACATATATATATTCCAAGCGGCAAAGTGGCAGGCTGGGGTGCGGCGGGTATCTGGCGTTGCGGAGCAGCAGCTAACTCTGGCTGGCTCAGGGTCTTCCAGAAGCTGGTCTATGAGCTGCTCGTGGCATCTACATAGACCCTGAAAGACGTTTCCTGACTCTGCGTGGTTTCAGGCTTCTTTTGTAATCAAAGTTTAACACATACACTGGAAATGTCAGCTCAGTGCATTTTGCATATATGTCTGTCCATGGGGCTGGGGGTTACCACTCAGAGCAACATGTAGAAATTCCCAGCAGCCAGAAGTAGCCCAACAAGGGTTACTATTCCAAGGGTTACCACGGTGCTAGCCCCTCAATCATAGTTGTGTGTAGCTGATTCTCACGGCAGGGTCACATGCACCACCATGTGAGTGTGGCAGTCAGGAGACAGCTTGTGGGGGTCAGTTCTCTCCTCCCACCGTGCAGGTTCTGGGAACTGAACTCAAATCAGCTGGCTTGTGACAAGCCCCTTCACCTGCTGAGTCACCTCACTGGCCCCTGGCAGTGCTTTTGTTACATGTGGGGTCTCTCTGGTCTCTATGCTTGACAGCAGCTGCTCCCTTTCCTCTTGACATCCACACTGTCTTAACACCTTTAGTAATAATGCCTTTAATAAGGATCTTTATTCCAAAAATACATAGAACTCTTGCAAACCAATGAGAACACACAACCCAATTTAAAGTAGGCAGAAAAGAATTTCAAGTGGTTTGTGAACAAGCTTCCATTAGTGGTCACTGAGTCACAGACTGGAGTCTCAGGAAAGAAGCTGCGTGACCCCCACTCCAACTCATAAAGCTACCAGAGCCAGCAGTGAACATGGCAGCAGAGCTGAGGAGGGATGGGGTGCACTGATGACCACACCATGGCTGGAGAGAGCTCACAATGCCACCTGTGTGTCTGCACCCAACATGAGAGAGGGCTTTGTCTACTCAAAGACACAGCAGGAATGTCCAGGACACTGTGTTAACAGTCTCCCTTAATCCCAAAGTTTAAGGTCAGGTGAAATGGCTCATCGGCTAAAGGGGCCTGCAGCAAAGTTTGAGGACCTGAGTTTGAGCCCTGGGACCCACAGGGTAGATGGAGAGAACCCATTCCTGAAAGCTGTCTCCTGACCTCCATATAAGTGCTGTGACTGCGTGTGCCCATACACACACGTGCGCATGCACACACACACACACCCCAAATAAATAAATTTATCTTTTTAAAAAGTGGACAGTTTGCCTACAGCAAATAGGTTTCTCAAATGTAACATGTTGACTGAGGAAAGCCAGGCATAAAATATATAATGCACAGTAGAATGCCCTACACTGTAGCCCAGGTAGGCCTAGAACTTACTACAAAGCCTAGGCTTGCCTCAAATCCATGGCTATGCCCCTGCCTCAGCCCCCTGAGTGCTGGGGTTATGTACAGCCACAGCACTTGGCTGTACTCTGGATTATGTGGCAATAGCCTCACTGCACAGGACCCTACCATTGGTACAATCCGTCTTTTTCTAATGGGTTCACCCGTGAACTCCAGCAGCCACGTATGTGGGCTCCTAGACACCCATTTCCCCACCTGCACCCAGCACTGTCAGATGTGATTCCTGTCCATCAAGAGCTAGAACTATGGTGACTAACTCAAAATTATTATGGGACTGAGGTGGGGCTGGGGGATTGGCTCAGAGGGTAACGTCACCAAGCCTGAGAGCCTGAGCTCAATCCCAGGGCCCTCGTGGTAGGAGGGAAGAACCAACCCCTGAGAGTGAGGGGGTCCTCTGACCTCCACACCCAAACTGAGGTGCACGTGTCCTCATCCCAATATATAAAAGTGATAGTATACATAATTTTTAAAAATCTGTTTGTGTATATAAGCACGTGCTATGTGTGTGCAGGTGCCCAGAAGCTGGAGTTACAGTAGGTTGTGAGCTGTTTGATAGAGTGCTGGGATTTGAACTCCTTTCTGGAAGAGCAGGACATGTGCTGTCTCTCCAGCCATGCTAAAAAAAAAATTCCTTTTCAAAATCACCACCAGAGTCACTAGAGATGAGGTCATCTTTCCAATGAATGAGGAACTGGAGAGATGGCTCAGAGGTTGAGAGCACTGGCTGCTCTTCCAGAGGTCCTGAGTTCAATTCTCCACAATCACATGATGGCTCACAAGCATACATAAATAAAAATAAAATAAATTCATTAAATCCAAATGTTAATAATGATTTTAGAAGACCTTTACCTCACACCATACACAAAAATTAAATTGTGTGAGTTAGCAAGATGGTTTGGTGTGTGCAAGCACTTGCTCCACAAGGGTGATGGCCACGGTTCGGTCCCCAGAACGCACATGGTGGAAGGAAGGAACAACGAAATCCTGAAAGTTGTTCTCTGACATCCACATATGTGCTGTGGTACATGTACATGCCTGCTTGCACACACCTACACATACTAATACATACACATTTTAAGTTATTTTAAAATTAGCATGAGAGACTATAGTCCAAAACATTAAATGGTAAAACAAGCTGAGAAAGTACCTTCTTGACCTTGGAGTGGGCCAAAAACAGAGCCTAGAAACATCAATCATTGACCCTGAGAGATTGTTATTCATTCAAATCTTAAAGCATTTGGGAGATGAGGCAGGAAGAGCGTGAGCTCAGGGCTAGCCTGGACTACACAGTAAAGCTGAAGTCAATCTGCTACTGAGACTCCTCCCCAAACCACCCTAAGCTAGACCTCTGCTGTTGGTCAGGCCCACAGCGGGAGGGGGCTTGTCAGAGCCATCCCCCTGCATTTTCTGTTTCACAGGGCATCCCGGTAGGTGGGCATATCATCAGTTACTTGATTGAAAAATCCCGCGTTGTCTACCAAAACCACGGGGAGCGGAATTTCCACATCTTCTACCAGCTGCTAGCGGGTGGTGAAGTGAAGCACCTCACCTCCCTGGGGCTTGAGCAAGACCCCCAGCTCTACAAGTACCTCTCACAGGTTGGAAGGAGCAGAGCCCCACTTTGGTGGCCCTTGGGAGGAGGGAGCTGGGTGTTTGCTGTTCTGGTTGTACCCTGTTTGCTGTTCTGGTTGTTTGCTGTATCTGGTTGCACGATACAAGCAAGCTAACACATCTTCTCTGCTGACTGGCAGCCTCCTCCCCTTGGTAAAGCAACCCAATGTCTAATTCCTGGTAAAAATTAGATTCGGTTGAACAATCTCAGAAACAAAGGGAACACCACCAGGGGCAGGACACTGGCCTCAAATGTGCAAGGCCCTGGGTTTGAAACCCAGCACCAACTAAAATGAACAAACATGTTGGAGCCAACCCTCAGATATTTAGATGTGGTCCTTCCAGAGCTGGTGTGGGGATGCAGCTCAGTGGTCCAGCACCTGCTGAGGATGCACAGGGTCCTGGTTTTCAGTGTCACACACACTCCTCTTAGGTTTGTCACACAGTCAAGGTAGAGTTGCTGGTGCAGGTCTGACAGGCATTGCTGTCCCTCTCTGCCCCAACCACCAGTCTGGAAAGAACTCTCCCCAGCTCCCAGCCTTCCACTGGTGAAAAGAGCTCGGCCGTCCCGAGTGGGCCTGGGAGTTAGCGCTGTCAGGGAACATTCAGAGGTTAACTCTGAAGTGTTAGTTTCTCTGCAGCCTGTGCCAGGGTTCTAAGGTACCCAGGCTGTGTGATGCATGTGATCCCATTAGCACCTTTCTTTGCTCAGAGCTCCCCACCCCACTGCTTCCTTCTCACTGGGCCTGGCTTTGCACTGAGGTATCCAGGCAGAATGCAGGTGAGAGAAAGCAAAAGTTACAGGAAAATGAGGACCAGCGTTGCACAGAACATTGGGAGGAAAGCAGGAATGATTTTTAAGAGCCAAGTCAAACGGAGAGGAGCGAAGACTCTTCTCAGGCCATCCTACATCTGAGAAGCCCACAGCTGTTTCTCAGAACCAGGCTGATGTGGGTTTGCTTTGCGTTTCTTTTTAAGGACCCGTTCTCCCAATGTAACCATGTGTCTGTCATCTTTGGTGCCTGATCTGGGACTGACTGAAACAAGAAGCCTCAGTCACTTCTCCAAACATCTGGTGTTCCCTTTGAGAATCACATCTCTCTCTTGGAGACACACAGACATAGACAGAGACACAGACACACAGACAGACACAGACACACAGACACAGACAGAGACACGGACACAGACACAGACACAGACACACAGACACAGACACACAGAGACACCAACACACAGACAGACACACAGACACAGACAGACACACACACCTTTATTGTTATAGATTTTTCCCCTGACCCAACTGCTTTAACTAGACCCATATACCCAACTGGCTTTGCCAATGTGTGTTTGTTTTGTTTTTAATCCATTTCCTGATGCCCCACAGTGTTGGGGAAATGTCCAGCAGTTTGCACTGCTCTAAACCAACTGTGTGTGAGACAGATATGCACACGCTTTGCCTGCAGGGGGCAGGAAAAGATGTGGGAAGGGACAGCTGCTCAGATTCCATGGAGATCCAGTCTAGGACCCGTCATAGATGCTCAGCTCAAGTCTCATGTAAAGTTCCAAAGAGTTTGCATATGACCTACACATCCTCCTGTATATGCTAAGTTGTCTTCAGGTCCTTTGCATGACCAAATACAATACAAATGCTGCTTTAGGAAGTTACGGGGGGCTGTGGAGATGGCTCAGTCAGTAAAGTGCCTGCCCCCCAAGCATGAGTACCTGAGTTTGAATCCTTGTCATCCACATCAAAAGTGAGGAGGCAGAGACATGAGAGAGGGCCCTTGAGGCTCAATTCCAGCCAGTCTAACTGAAGGGGACTCCCACACAGTCAGGGTTTCTTCCCAGACCCCAGATTAAGCACAAACCACCCCCAAACACCTGTTTTCACAGAGAGACCCTTTGTTAGCCGGGAAGAAAAGCTGAAGTGGCTGCTTTCTGACTCGGACCTTGCAAGCGTCATTTTTAAGAAGAGAAAGAGGGAATATCTGGGTTGGGATGGACTAGGATGAGGTGGTAGAGGAGACAGAGGGCAAGGAAGAAGAGGGAAGGAACAAGGGAAAGGAGGTAGGGATATTTGTCCCAGAGGGGTCGGGGGACAAAGTACTGCCTCTGGATAGAGAGAAGATAGATGTGACCCATAGGAAAATGGCAGTTTATAAAGGTAAAGGGGAAACCCCATGTTAGGATGAAGTGTTTAATTTTAATTGGGCATATTAATTAGGTGAGCCAAAGGGGCCTTTTTTGGTTTTTTGTTTTGTTTTGTTTTTGGTTTTTTGAGATAGGGTTTCTCTTTGGGGCCTGTCCTGGAACTAGCTCTTATAGACCAGGCTGGCTCCAAACTCACGGAGATCTACCTGCTTCTGCCTCCCGAGCACTGGGATTAAAGGTGTGCGCCACCACCACCTGGCTCAAAGGGAGTTTCTGATTGCTGGATTTCAAGACTTTGATAGCTGGACCTTGGTGGTAAGCCTCAGAAGGAGGAAGTGGCCAAATAAGGGAACAGACCTTGGCGGCTAGCTTTAGAAATGTAATCTAACAGGTTTTTTTTTTTTAGCAAGGCAGAGGAACTGGGAGAAGGCCAAGGCCTGCCAGAGCCACACGTTCTAGTGGGTGAATGTCCCCTCACCAACCAAATCAGTGAGACCCAGGATCAGTGAGGGACTCCCGACTCAAAAAAATAGGGTGGAGGGTGATCGACCTCTGACCTCAACGCACAGACACATGGGCACAGTAATTAAACACTGTTATACTGTACTGTTCAGGGAATAATAACAAGTCTGCACATGCTCAGTGCGATGTAACTTACCTGAGTATTTTTGGTTGAATGTGAGAATACAGAATTCACAGACATGGAACTCGATTTTCTAAAACTGGGAATTTTATTTTGGCTGATTCTCAGTGAATACTGTCTACAATACAGATGTATTTTATATGATAGCTCTTTAGGTAGCCAACAAACTGGGAATGCCTTGTATTCCAAATGCAAAATAACTTTTAAAATGTCTAAGCTTAGGGCCAGCAACATGGCTTAAGGGATAAATCCATTTGCATCAAAGTCTGATGATGTGAGTTCTATCCCTGGCTGACACACGATTAATAAAAACCCAGAGACAGTGAAATGCCACTACACCTGGCTTCACATAAAGGAGGAGAGAACCCACTCCTGCAGGTTGTATCTGATCTCCACATATCCTGGCGTGCATATGCCCACACATGTATACATACACCCAATAAATAAATACATGCAATAAAAATTGTGACATTAGTGGGTCTGTTATTTAAAAGGCAGCACTCAAAATTAATTGAAAGTCTGATCCTGTCTCTACTGCCGATCAGTGCGTATTGCCTGTCAGTCTGTAAAGTGCGCATCCTCCCCTCCTCCAGTGGGGCTGCCTCCAGTCTAGCCCTACAGTGAGGGATTTTTATTTGTTTTGTTATTTGCTGAATAGCCCCAAGCGCATCAGGGCCTTCATCCAAATTTAAACGCTGCTATTTCTTTGCATGTTTCAGCCGATCCCTTTTAGACAAACACCTTCCAGCTTATTTAGCAAAGCAGAAAGGGAAGTGTGGTTTAAAACAGGTCCTGAAAATATAGATCACTAGCTTTGAAAGTTTCTCAGGACAGGGATTTTTAAAGATGAAATACCAAATAAGATTGAAAATAAGAAGTTGCCAGCAAATGATCTCTGTTAGGTGGTTTAAAAGCGTGTCTACAGTTTGGGACATTACAGAAGTGGGTTCTGAATGATCAGAGGGCCACTCCAAGTTAGGAACAGATGTGTGCATATTCAACTGTCCTTAAAATGCCACAAACTGATCCAATTGTGTCATAGGGTCACTGTGCCAGAGAGTCGCCTATCAACGACAAAAACGACTGGAAAACTGTGTTCAATGCCTTTTTTGTCATTGATTTCACAGAAGCTGACCTTGAGGTAAAGGCCCTGGGGTTCTGTCTGGATGGGAACTACCCTGTTTTCCTGGGGTTTTGGTCACTGTAGGACCACTGAATTTAGCAAATAAAGGCATGTGTCAGGGATGGAGGATAAGCAGTTAATGTCCCAGATATGGCTACGGGATAGAGCAGTCAATAGAGACCTGGACAGGGCAGTGGGGATGATGCAGTCAGTAGAGTGCTCGATCCCCAGAACCTGTGTTAAAAGCAGGTGTAGGAGTTGAAGAGATAGCTAAGCACTTAAGAACACTTGTAGCTCTTGCAGACAATTCGTTTGGTTCCCATCACCCATGTCAAGTGGCGGAAACCACTCATAATCCAATTCCAGTGGACTCAATGTTAAATAATATTTTTAAAATAGACTTATTTTATGTGTGTGAGTGTTTTGCCTGCATGTAGGTTGGTACATCCCATACGTGCCTGATGCCCACATAGGCCAAAAGAGGGCGCCAGATTCCCTCGATCTGGAGTTACAGGTGACTGTGAGCCATCATGTGGATGCTGGGGAAAAAACCCAGGTCCTCTGCGAGAGCAACACATGCTCATAGCCACCGAGCCATCTCTCCAGTCCCCAAAGAAAAAGAAAGCCAGGTGTTATTGTGCACACTTGTGATCTTAGCAATGAAGAGGCAGAGGAAAAGGGTCTTGGGCTCACATGGTAAGTTCCAGGCCAGTGAGAGAACTGGTAAACACAAACAAATAAAAGGTGGACAGCCTGTGAGCTGACACCTGAGTTGTCCTTGGCTCTGTGCACACAAATGCAAACACATGCATGCACATGCATATGGACATGCACACACATGAACATGCACATGTGACCACGCATAGGGTGACATGTAGGACATGTAATGCAAGCACTTGGAGATAAATAATGAAGAATACTGAGTGTAAATCTGCTTCCTGTGTTGAATGGAAACAATTATAAAAGATCAGTCAGCCTAATCAAATAGAAAATGGGCATTTTGCTCTTTGGTCAGCTTGTTTCTGCAGTGTTCACAGAGGGAGGTGACATGGTCCCTGCCCAGGTTACGTCCAGTCTCTATTAGAGCCACTGGGATTGCACATTTATTCTTTATTTACTCTTCAGTTTTGAAACAACTTGCATCATGGGTAAACATTGAATAGAATTTTGTTTTTTGATTTTCCATTCTGATTATAAATCTGTTTATCTTTCAAGAACTAAATGTTGTCTTATAAAATGAGAATATTTGAGACATGCTATTTGAAAACTAAGTGGTTTACCTGTGGGGTTTGTTGGTTTGTTTTGAGACATGGTCTTGCTTTGTAGCCCAGGCTGGCTTTGAACGCTAGTGATCCCCCTGCCTCAGCCTCCCCAGTGCTGGAATTAGAGGTGTGTGTCACCACCACCCGGCTTATAAACTGATTTTATAAAATGGATCTCTGTAAGTTCAAGGCCAGCCTGGTCTACAGAACTAGTAACAGGGCAGCTAGGGCTTTTACACAGAGAAACCCTGTCTCGAAAAACCAAAAATAAATAAATAATAAAATGCTTAAGTACTTATATTTTGTGCTGGGGAGTGAGAGTGGCTCCCATCCAGCCTCTACTCCTCATTATGATAATTAGTACCGGAAGTGATCAGGGCCCATTTCTAGCGAGGAGGCAGCTGGCTCTGTGAACTGGACTGGGATTTGGGGGAGGAGACATCTTAATGCCATTTGTCAAAGAGGTGCTGCTGACGCCTCTGTCTCTGTCCCCTGCTTGCCTTACATCTCTAGAACCTCTTTGGGATCATTGCCAGCGTCCTACACCTGGGCAACATTTGTTTCAAGGAGGACAAACAAGGTTGTGCCAATGTTCCAGACACGCACGAAATCAAGTGGATTGCCAAGGTGACCTTCCTTTTCTGAAGAGCAGTGGAGTGGGGAGCCCTGGTCCCCAGTGCACACAGCAGCCCAGATGGCCACTACGTGCTTTTGCTGATGCCAGTTAGGAAGATTAGGGGGAGCTATGACCACTGAACTTGCTTCTGTTTTTTGTTTTGTTTCTGAGATAAGATCTCACTACACAGCCTAAGCTGGGCCTGAACTGGCATCATCCTGTCTCTGCCCCCTGAGTGCTAAGATTACAGGAGTGAAGCACCATAGCTGGTTCAGTGAGGCCCTTTTATCCCTAAAGTGATGAGGGTGGGGGACCCTGGACCTGGAGAGGACACAGGTTCAGTGATTCACAGTCACTGAATGAGAGCCAAATTCCTTCACGCAGCTCCTGGGAGTCTGCCCGGCGGTTCTCCTGGAAGCTCTCACCCACAGAAAGATTGAAGCCAAAACAGAGGAGGTGAAAAGGGAGAGATATGTGTCTCCCACCCATGACTGCCTGACTCAGATGGTAGCTCTCTGGTGTCCTCTGTGGGTAACAAACCTCCAAACCCAGCCCACCAGGCCCTGAGTGGTCCAGCTCTTGCTGGGATCTCAGCCTTGTCTTCCCACATCCACACCCCTATTCCTCCACCCTGTTTCTCCATCCCCCATTAATCATTCCCACCTCCCATCCCTTGTTCCCTTCCCCATATCTTACCCTCCCCCCACCACACCAGCTCATGCCTTGGACTTGCTGCCTCCTTTGTGGAGTCTTTGCGCATGCTGCTCCCTCTGTTGGAATGCCTTCCCCTGATCTTCATCCTTTAGCCCTGAGAGCCCTGAATCAAGGCCCCTTCCCTGATCACCTGCCTCGACCTCACCTTTCTCCTCATGGCCCCTGTCACTCATGGCTTTCTCTGTGTGGTTCTTTGCGTGTTTGTCAACGCTCCCACCTCTGTACCAAGCTCAGTCTGCAAACACCAGGACACCAGTCTGGTCTCCTAACTTGTATGATTTGCTCAGTCCCCATCGAAGACTAGTGTGAAAACTGAGGGCCGGGGCCCATCCTGTCTGTAATGATGCTCCTTACCCTTCCTTTCAGGTGATGTGCCCACTGACAGTAGAGCTCTCTGTCTATGCTAGAGATGCCATGGCAAAGGCCCTTTACGGGCGGACATTTACTTGGCTGGTCAATAAAATAAATTCCTCCCTAGTCAATCAGGTGGGTTAGCATGTGTTGCACATCTCATTTTCATTGAAGTGGTGATGTCTTAAAATCATCATAGTAAAGAGGTTGGGAAGGATGGTCTGTACGTTCCTCATGGACAGGGGTTCTGTCTTATTGGGTCTTCCAGTGCCTTGCTCACAGTAGGTGTGCACCTCAGATGGCTTGGCAGTACTTCCCAAAGTCTGGTGCCCACCGCACCTGTGGTATACCAGATGGCTCTGGGTGCATGTAGCAGCTTTCTACAACTATAGAATTTTAATAATGCCTAAGAACATGCAGCTGACCTCTGAATGCCTACTTTTAAGTGGGTCATTTCTCCTTTTTAAGTGGAATCAGATAAGATGGGAGTTTATTTAAAGCCAGAAATTAAGGCATGACTGTAGGCCTGGAAAGCAGAATACAGACTGGGGAAGCAGCATCTCAGTTCATTCCGACAGAAGAGCCTGCTGTGTCCTGTTAAAAACTGGATAGCTCAGCAGTTAAGAATGCTATTGTTTTTTTGCAAAAGACACAAGTTCAGTTCCCAGCATCTGCAATGGGTGGCTCACGGCCACCTATAATTCCAGTCTAGGGGACCCAGATGACCTCTTTTGGCCTCTGTGCACCCTGGAACACATTGTGGTATATGTGCATACACACATAATTATAAATCTTTAAGTTAGTAATAATAAGCATATTCTCTATGGCTCCAACTGAGCTCTACAAGTTGGGTGATGGAAAAGTGTAGAAGTTTACTTAGCTTAGGGTTCTGAAGGCTGGGGAATTAAGAGCACAATGCTGTATGTAATGGAGTCTCCTCCGCCACCCTGACATAGAAGAGGATAGTCCACTGTAAGGTAGGATGTGCTGGTGAGTGGCCCCTCACCGTCTTGGTGGCCCCTCCTTGGGACCTTGTCTTCCAAATACCAATATTAATGATCTGAAGATATTTCTGACATGTGGACTTTGAGAAGACTCTGAAACCACAGCCTCTTTGAGGTGCCCACCTTTGCTAGTATAAAGTGGAATTCATGCCACTGCCTCCTCTCACCTGGGCACACACTTCCTGGGCAGTTTGTAAGTCACTTTTCATTGTTGGTTTTTGGATCAAACGCAAACCTCGGAGACTGGAGAGACATGAAATCATGACAAGAAGCAGAAAGCAAGGTGTTACTGGCCTAGACAAGCCACAGGCAGGTCCAGCTGCGGGGCTGGCAGGAGGAGCAGCCTGACAGGCCCCAGCAGTTACCCTGTGAGCCACTGTAGAAGAAGAAGGCAGGAGCCATGAGCTGAGTCTCAACCTTAGGGACAACAACAGGGCTCTGAGTATCGAAAAATGACAACGCTAGCTGGATCAGCCATTTTCCCTACCGTGATGATGATGAGAGAGATGAGTATCACATGGCAAGAGAGGAGATCTCTGTGCATCGGTTCTGGTCTCTTCACAGGAAGTCAGCAGCAGTGCGTGACAGGGGCTCTGCTCTGATGTTCTCATCTAGCTGATGACCCGCCCCGGAGGCCCTACCTCTAAACTCCATGGTCAAATTTAGTTTCCTCTTAAAGCTTCACTGAGGGGATTAAGTTTCAACACAAGAACCCTTTTAAGCTAGAAAGACGGCTCGGTGGTTAAAAGCACTTGCTGCTCTTGCAGAGGACCCACGTTTGGTTCCCAGGGCCTGTGCAGGCAGCTCACAGCCGCTATAACACCAGCTCCAGGGGGCCAACACCCTCTTCTGGTCACTGTGGGTACCTACAAGCAGGTGGCAGACACACACACTAAAATATAAATACTTAAAAAAGTGAAGCTTTTGGGGCTGGAGAAATGGCTCAGCGGTTAAGAGCACTTCCAGAGGTCCTGGGTTCAATTCCCAGCACCCACATGGCAGCTCACAACTGTTTGAAAATCCATTTCCAGGGGATCTGACACCTTCACACCAACGCACATAAAATAAAGATAAATAAATCATAAAAAAAATTTTAAAAAATGAAGTTTTGGAAGCTACACAGATGGCCCAAGCCACAGCACAAGCAGCTAATGGCATGCATTCCCCCCCAGGATTTCACCCAAAAGACTGTGATTGGGTTGCTGGACATTTATGGCTTCGAAGTCTTCGACAAGAATGGGTAAGTTGTAAGCCACATGCTGTGTGTGCTGGGAACTGAACTGCTGCCTGCTGTGTTTGCCTCTGTAGTTTCAGTCAGACTCTACGCCATGGTTAAGGAGCTGGGATTGGTTTTCCTGTCCCTTGACCTACAGATCCCCGCAGCCCCTCAATTCACACACTGTTCTAGGCAAGTGTTCTGCCCGCTGGCTGCCTTCCCAGCCACTCAAACACTAACCCAGAGGCAGAACCATAAACAACCCGACCTGTTTCCACTTGGTCCTTCCTGCTTATTAGCGGACTGCTCTATCGAGAAGAGCCGTGTACTCACCAAAAAGTGGTTTGGTGGTGCCTGGCCTATCTATATTATTTGCATGACCGAAATCCCCCACGTCTTTAGTTTTGAACAGTTCTGCATAAATTATTGCAACGAGAAACTGCAGCAGCTGCTGATAGAGAGGACGCTGAAGGCCGAGCAGGCTGAATATGAATCTGAAGGCATCGAGGTGAGCAATGGACCTGTCTCCGCATTTGAGGGAGTAAACGTGTGTATCTAGGAAAAGAGGGGAGTAGGGAGGGAGGAGGAGGGCACAGGGCACAGTGGACCCCGGGCTTTGGACACCCTGGTGAAGGGCTCTATCCCCCAGCTCCACCCCGACCCCTCCTCATTCATCTGGGAAAGTTTCCTGGACTGAGGATTTTAGTTCTTCCCTTGGAAAATACTAGGGATATTTAGGAAGTGTCATTTAAGGATTTTAAATTTTCGATATTATGTGTGTGTTTGCATGGTGTTTGTGGAGATGCACATGCCAGTACATGGAACAACTTCATGGAGTTGGTTCTTTCCTCCACCTTTACATGGGTTCCGGGGATCAAACTCAGGATATCAGGCTTAAGTGACAAACACATTTACCTACTGAGCCATCTTGCCAGCCCCAAAAGCATAATTTTTAAAGATTTTAAGTTGGTGTATGTGTGCATTGTGCGTGGATGGGCACATCAGTGCAGGTGCCCCTGGAGGCCAGAAGAGGGGTCAGGTCCCCTGGAGCCAGAGTTCCAGGCAGTTGTAAGCCATGTGCTGTGTGTGCTGGGAACTGAACTTGAGTCCTCTGTGAGAGCATGAAGTGTTCTTAACTGCTACCCATCTCTCCAGCCCACAAAAGTGCAATTTTTTTAACCAAGTGAATCAAATTTATGTAAATGTTACTGATTAAGACCAGAGCAAAAACATTTGCCAGACCCAAACAAGCTTTGGAAATCACATCCAACATGGACAGCCTATCATAGTAATATAGTTTACCTCCCTGCCCAGCAACCACATGGTGCCTCCCAGGTACCTATAATGAGATCTGGTGCCCTCTTCTGGCATACAGGCATACATGCAGGCAGAACACTGTATACGTAATAAATTTAAAAAAAAAGAAAATCAGATTTTGAGGAAATATTTGGAGAATCCCTGTCAAACCAATGTGCTTGGTGCCCCTGTGCATTCTGGGACAACTCTTTCCTCCTCTTCTAGTGGGAGCCTGTTCAGTACTTCAACAACAAGATCATCTGTGATTTGGTAGAAGAGAGACACAGAGGGATCATGTCTATTCTGGTGAGAAAACAATGACCTGGTTCCTTCACTGGGTGTCTGTCACAGTGGATGAATGTTGCCAGGGTTTGAAAGAGGAAGTCCTGTGTAACCCCAGCAGCTTAGGCGGATTGCCATGGGTTTGAGGCCAGTCTGGACTACATACTAAGTTTCAAGACAGTCTAGACTACAGAATGGGATGACTCAAAATGTGTGTGTGTGTGTGCGCGCGCATGCGTGTGCGTGTGTGTGTGCATGTGTGTGTGTGTGTACAGGCGAGTGTTTACAATGGCCAGTGAAGTACTATCATTGTTGAGGAAATAAGCACTAAACACACAGCAATTAAGAAATGTGCTAGTTCAGGCTTAGCTGCTTTCGCAGCTTTCTCTCCAAGAGGCCTCTGCATTGTGTGTACAGCTGTTCCTGACCCTTGGTGACCAGTTAAGAGTGTTCAGATAAGCTGCCATGGAATCCAGGAGTGTCTTTGAGAAGTCCATAAATTTGGCTAGAGCAAGGCTTGGTGGGAACTGCCTGTTATCTCATCATTCAGGAATCATGAGCTTGAGGCTGGCCTGAGCTACATATCAAGACACTAAGTAGGGGGCAAGAGAGGAAGGAAGGAAAGAAAAATGGGTTAGACTGGGCTGTGATGGTATATGCCTGCTGTTCCAACACTCAGGAGGCAGAGACAGGAGGATTATGAGTTTGAGACCATTTGAAACTACACAGCAAGACTCTAACTAAAGGCAAGGGAGAAGAAAAAGAAAGACGGGAAGGGGAAGAGGAAAGGGAAAAAGAAGGAAGGAAGGGAGGGAGGGAGGGAGGGAGGGAGGGACACAGATTGGAGTCTGTGCTGGTGGAGTGCATGTGATCTCTGCACTGGAAAGGCTAAGGCAGGACTTGGAGGCAGCCTGGATACACAGCAAAGCCTGCCTCAAAAGGAAAGGATAGGAAGGAGATGGGAAAGGAAATAGGACAGCAGCCGTCAGATGCTGGGACAGTGGCTTTGTGGCATCTCCAGTCTCTCTGGGGTCAGTCCCAGTGTCCAAGCACATGTGCTGGGTACCCCTTTGTCCCAGGGTTGCACCTGGTCTCATGCGAGGCGACAGGAATTCCATCTAGAACATTCAACCACGGCTGGAAAAAGCACTTAGATCTGAACCAGTGTACACTGTGGTGTGGGGTTGAGCTGTCTTTTCATTTGAAAGGATGAAGAATGCATCCGTCCAGGTCCCGCCACAGACTCGAGTTTCCTGGAGAAGCTGGAAGAGAAAGTGGGCAAACACGCACACTTCCAAACGTGCGTACTTCATCTGGGGGCTGCCTTGTGTGGAGAATGCTATGTCTTCTTTCTTGGACCCGTGTCCAAGTCCAAGTACTCTGGGGCTGGAGAGATGGCTCAGTAGGTAAGAGCACTTGCTGTGCAAGCATGAGACCCTGAGTTCGAATCCCAGCACCCACATAAAAGCTGGGCGTGGCTAGACACATCCAGGGCTGTGAGAGAGGACAATTGCTGGAGCTGGCTGCTGCCAGCCGACCTAAAAGAATAAAGCAGTGGGTGACAGAGAAGGATGCCAGTGTCCATCCTCCTCAGGTCTCTGTGTGCCAACCATGTACATATGTTCACATATACCACATAATGCATACACATGGTACAGAGACTTCATATACAAAAATAGCATCCTGGAAACTGGCTCACACGCCGCATGCCCATTAGAAGAAATTGGACTGACAGGAATTCCAAGCAGAGTGAGTATCTTGCTTTGTTTGACGGTGGTTACATTTCATGTGTGGTGCAGGCATGAGATGAACGATTTAGGCACAGTAGCGACAGCCAGATTCAGTGACACAGGCCTGCCGTCCCAGGGCTCGGGAGGCTGAGACAGGGAATCGGGACTTCAGGCCAGCCTATGCCACACTGAAAGACAAAGAGCTTAAAATGAAGGAGAAAATGAGAAAAACTTGGGGTGCATGGGCTGGAGAGATAGCTCAGTGGTTAAGAGCACTGACTGCTCTTCCAGAGGACCTGGGTTCAATTCCCAGCACCCATATGGCAGCTCACAACTGTCTGTAACTCCAAGATCTGACACCCTCAGACAGACATAAATGCAGGCAAAACACCAATGTACACAAACATAAGAACAAACAAATTATTTTTTTAAAAAAGGAAAGAAAATCCTGGGGATGGAGCTGTAGCTCAACCTAGCACATTCAAAGCCCTGGGCTTCATTGTAGTACTAATGAAATAAGAATGAAAAATGATTTGTGTCTAAAATAATAAGCGTGAATTATGTGTGTACACGTGTGTGTCTATGTGTGTCTGTGCATGTGAAGGTGGGTGGCCATGGAGGCCAGCTGTCAGATTCCCTGGAGCTGGAGCTACAGGCAGTTGTGAGCCATCCTATGTGGGTGCTGGGAACTGAGCCTAGGTGGCCTGCAGGAACAGCAAGTGTTCTGAACCACTGAGCCATCTCTACAGACCCTGAATGTTTACATTTATATGCAACCCCCAAGCCAATCAAAAGCATTCACAACGTTCCAGAAAGAAAATTCAAATTTTAACTTAGTCTTTGAGACAAATAAGAGAAAAACGTAAACGTGCTGTAGATCCAGGGGTAGGCATTCCCTTAAACCAACACTTGGGAGGCAGAGGTAGATGATCCCTAAGTTCGAGGCTAGCTTGATCTATGTAACAAGTTCCTGGTCCGCTAGAGACCTGGATTCAGTCCCCAGCACCAACAAACAAAACAAAACCTGGCTTTGAATCAAAGTCCCAGCGTGGCCACTTACTGAGTGGGCAGAGCTGATGTGAACCCTCTGCATTTGAGCCCCACTTCCGCATGGCAGGATGCTACCACAGCTACTCAGTAGCTTTCTGAGTGTCCACGGAACACCCGTCAGACCTGAGAGACGTACTGATGAAGCTATATATGCAAATGAAGTGAGCACGGACAATGAACGGTGGCACAGTCACAAATGGTCTCTCGTTGGGACTTAGGGTCTGTCCATTAGGCTAGGCTTGCTGACCTGTAGGGACCAGCCTGTCTCCAACTCCCCAGGGCTGGCACAACTGGCCTACACAGCCACGCCTGACTTTTTTTTTAACCTTGGTTCTGGAAATCAAACTCAGGTCTCATGCTTGTACAGCAAGCATTTTGCCAGATGATCTATTTCACCAAACCTTTAAAGAATGCATATGTTAATATCTGTGTGTGTGAGCACGCCCATGAATACATGTACCACACTGTATAGAGGTCAGTTCTCTCCTTCCACTAGGTAGGTCCCCGGGATCAAGCTCAGGTCATTAGACTTGGTGGCAAGCACCTTTACCTGAGGAGCCATCTCATTGGACCTCCTCCTTCCCTTTTCTCCTCCTCTCTTTCTTCTACTTTTTTGAAACAGGGTTTCACTACTATGTAGACCAGGTTGGCCTCAAACTCACAAAGATCCTCCTGCCTGAGTACTGGGATTAAAGTTGTGCACTACCACACCCAACCTTTTTTTTTAATTAAAAAAATGGGGCTGAAGAGGTTAAGAGCACTTGTTGCTCTTCCGGGGGACCCAAATTGGTTCCCACCACTCACTTGGGGATTCACATCTGTCTCTAATTCCAGTTCCAGGGCATCCAACACTGTCTTCTGCCCTCAACAGGCATCAGCTACTAATGTGGTATACAGACATACATCAGGCAAAACACCCAGATAAAACAAGATTAAAAAACAAACAGGAGTGTGGTGGGGGGAAGGTGGGGGAAGCTGGAGGAGGGGAGGGAGCAGGAACAAATAAAAACCACCCTGTAATGTTGTCGAGGGAACCCAAGCTTTCTGCTTGCCACATGTGTTCTACCAGACAGTCATGCCCCCTGTGCCAGATTACTTTATTAAAAACAAAGCCTAAGTATTTCTCCCAGGCAGATGGCTTTCTTCCTCACTAGCTTGGGGGGGCAGCTCTAAGTGTGAGAACTGACACACAGCCAGACATAGGGAGCAAGGCTCACTGGGCTCCTCCATGAGTCAGCTTCAAGGTTGATGGCAATGTCCCTGAGCGGCTGGCCCAGGACTTCTCTGTCATTCTTGCTCCCATGCAGGAGAAGGGTCCAGCAGCATGTGTCTGTTTTGCAGAAGGAAGCTGGCTGGTCCAAAGGGCTGGAAGAGGATTGGCTGGCTGGAGTTCCGCCTCCTGCACTATGCGGGAGAGGTTACCTACAGCACCAAGGGTGAGTGACAGAAGTTGTAGGTCACAGTCTGTGGGTCACAGCTGTACGGGTGCCTATGTGCGCATGCCGATCACCAGGTAGTCCAAGGAGGTGCCATCTGCGGTCACCCCAAAGTTCCTGCACTCGAGCATGCCACCTGAAGGCTCTTTCTCATTTTACTTATTACTTCAGATAGAACCACCAATTTTTAAAAGCTAACTAAATAAAAGTATTCATACACCGCATAGCTCATCCATTAACATGTGCAGCTTGAGGGTTTTAGTGTGTTCAGAGTTGTGCAACTGTACACTCGATTTCATTTTAGACATGTGCCCCTTTCCACATTCTCGGCCCCTCCACCACAGCAATAGAGATTAAGTAATTTTCTCCTTCCTTCCTTCCTTCCTTCCTTCCTTCCTTCCTTCCTTCCTTCC
>LOJH01022862.1:4044-19726 GCA_001685095.1 Ellobius talpinus
CTTAATTATACATTACATTTTTAAATGAGCTACACAAACACAATATCTTAATCATGATCAGAAATATATATACATATAACAAAATTGATCTTAAATTTGTATCAATGAACCAAGATCCATACCAATGCAAATCTCTATAGCATATCTCCCTTTAAAGGCAAAAAAATATAAACAATATTTGAGAATATGGATGTAGTTTTTCCTAACTGCTTCCTGTTGTTTATTGGGCAAAGTATTTTCTTTGTGGGGGTATTTACAGCAACCTTTCAGAGAGGTCTTGTTCCATCAAAGCATATTGGTCTGGAAGCAATCTTCAGGTTCTCATCTTCTGTGAAAACAAAAGAAGAACCTCTTTTCCACAACAGCATATACTTTGACTCAAATTCTGAATTCAAGGTACCTCTATAATATACATGCTGGTTTATCTTAATTGCCCACACAATGAAATGTCTGTACTTAGCTCCTTCACAGTCAAAAACAATCAAAAGAAAACACAATAATATTAATAATCCAGACTCTCTGTGTGTATTTCATCTTTACATGACTTGTTTTTACTCTATCACTTTTTAATATTCATTTTATTATCTTTACTCCTTTAATCTATTACTGTCTGTATTCTGTCTCTTTAAAGACTTTACTACTTTTTTACTTCTTTTCCAACTCTCTATACTCTTTTCTTCTCTCTTCCAAGTCTATGCATATTTATCCAATACTGTGACCCCTTTAGAGTTTTTTTTCCATCTGGATTTGTCTTTATTGCATATCTATAATTCTGTTTTGACCAGAAGCACTTCTTAAAATGTTAAGTGCTTAGGACTCTAAGCTGTGACCTTAGTAGGGTACATATGGCACTTTCTGCTTGCTCCACCCAGTCTAAAACTTAAGCTGCACCACTACTATGATATATATAGTACCTCCTATTTGTTCCGCCCAGTCCAACATGGCAGAGCCACCAGCATCTGAGAGCCATGCAAACAGTCACACTTTCAGGCACACAGTAGCAGTATGCTCACAAACCCCATCCAAATACTTCGTCTCCTGAAAGAGCCAGAAGTCATGCTGGCAGCATGTCCCAGAAAGCCTACATTTCAAAAACAGTGTGGCCCTTTTTATGGTGCTGCTGCTGCACTATTTCTATTAATCTGTATATCACCACAAGGTAGTGGCCTATCAGCAAAGTTTCATCATGTCTATCTCTGCTAGCTATGTGGCATCTCTCCCTGACTCTGCCTCTTTCCTCCCAGCATTCAGCCTAGCATTCCCTGCCTAAGTTCTGCCTTGCTAACTTAGCAGTCCTTTGTTCATTAATGGTAATCACAGCACACAGAGGGGACTCCCACATCAAGTAAGCATGATGAAACAGAACTTCAGAGTTTAAACAGAGAAGATACTTTTTTTGAGATAGTCTTTCATGTAGTCTAGGTTAGCCTTGGACTTTTTTTGCAGCAAGGAAAATAAACTAAGGAGATTTGATGGCACATATGAAAGGTTTATGGAATGCCCTTTGTTGAGGAGGTGTTTAATCTTATGTTTTAGAAGTGTCCTGAGTTAAGCCCATCCCTCAGCCTGATAGGATAATACTGGAAAGAGTAAAGGAATCAGAATTCCTGCTTGGTTCTGGGGTAGGGCATGTGACAACTTCACTTACTATGAAAGGATCCTTGCTAGAGCCTTCAATGTTTTGAGGACCCTTTGCTACTTCATAATGAACTTGTGATTGGTATTGTTTACTGTTTTGGCATCTTTTGTGTTTTGTTTTTTTTGGGAGCAAATGGGTCTGAAGAGTTATTCATAACCCAATGTACTCTGTTTTCCAAGTTGCATATTCTTATCTTACTTTGTTTTTCTTAACTCTAGTGATGGGTACCACAGTGGGATTGTGTTCACAGTGACTATCCATGACAGAATACAGTTTTCTAGTCATCTCCCAGGAGATGACTAGAGCAGATGACTGCAGAGCTCCAGCTTCCACATTACACATGTTCAGAAGACAAAAGTTTATAGCATGATGGAGGCAATTTTTGAAAATCTTTAACATGACTATGAGATAGTTATTTCTATATTAATGTAACTTTAACAAGGCAGATGATTTCTATTCAAATTGCCTTTTAGAGTGCATTGTATGCTTCATAAGTTTTAACCCCATGTAATCAATAATGTTATACACTTTCAACATAACTGACCTTCAAATTCTAATATTGGTCATAGTTCCAAAGTATTCAATAATAAGTTTTAGACAGACAAGTCTTTACATTGAACAAAACAGGTTATCAAATGCATGTTAGTTAAGGTGTAACAACATAAATTGAACTTATTTAAAAATAAGGTATAGTCTTTATATAGCTGATGTTTGAGAGATTAAGTTTTAATTTTTATTACATTTTCACTATTAAAATTTATTCCAATAGCAAAACCATCTGCCACCTGCCTATTAAGTAAAATCAATCATGTACCTTGTCTAGAATGATATATGGTATGTAAAGGAGCTCATTAAATATATTGTTGCTTCTTCTTGTATAGCAATTCAAAATGAAGATATTAATATTTCATCAACTCTACCTCATATGTGCCTCTCTTGGGGAGAGAAATGGAAGAGAGAGAGAGTTAGAGAGAGAGAGAGAACTTGATGTTTGACTCAAAGATCAAAAGCTGCTTTATGATATGGGGGATTTATTGTTGGAATGATGTGACAATAAAGGTTAAAATTGGGCAGTAGTGGTTTTAAAGGCATGTGATACTCAGTGAATCAACCCTGTGCTCGCCAAGGAAGGACTTTTTCTTTCAAGACTGGGTGCTTGATTCTATTTTTTATTTATTTACTTTTTCACAGCATTTTCTTGTATCCTCCAGTTTCTTCTCCACTTCATGTGTGTGTGTGTGTGTGAGAGAGAGAGAATGCATATAAACATGCAGACAATATCTAACATAGTATATAGCTAGACTCATTCAAAACCAAACTCTTTTATACTAAAACATGTGAAGATGGACACACACCCATGAGTATATTGTCACACAAATAGGACTCAGTAGGTTTTTTTTTAAGGAGGCAAAATTTAGGAAGGGAAGAGAAAGGATCTTGAAGAATATAGTATTTGGGGGGCAAATATTATAACCTTGGATTCAACTAAGATATAGTCAAAGAATTAAAATACTACATTTAAAAAAGAATAAGTGATTCTTGATATATCAACTGCATATATTGAGATATTTTTTAAGGTTATGTCATATTAGTCCATACATAAATGAATAAATTAAATTACATGAGATTGCTGATATTTAATCTTATTAGCTTTCACTAAAATTTTGTTCTCACTGGAGTTATCTGGTCATTTCTCTGATGGTCTGCAGCCTCTCCCTACAAATTGATACATGATGCTGTGTAATTCTGGTTAGTTGGAAATTGCATTTTAGTTCTCTTTGTTATGTCTTTGATTCTGTCTTCCCTAAATTCCATTGTTTTGATTTATATAAATGTAATCTTCTTTATGTGGCTAAAATACATAAAAGTTAATATTTTTTTCTTGAACTTAAGCTTAAAAAACACCAATCACCAGAACAATATTGGCTTAAAATATGTTTTTAAAACTTGTTTTATACCTGCAAAAATACATAAATAAACAAGTGGAGATAAAGAATTACTAACTGCTGTGACCTTGCTTAGAATATGAAAAGTTTAAATAAAGAAGGAAATATCATGATCTATTAGCAAATAATCTGATCACATGTGTAATAGCAAGATGTTTAACACATTATACAAGAAAATAATAGATCATCCCTTGTTTCAGTTCCCATGTGCTTTATGTTGCTTGCTTATGTCAGAGTGGTATTACAGGCATTGAACAATGTAAGCCAGTTATATTCTGAAACTTTTGATGGAAATGTTGGCTTCCAAATCATTATAAGACCAACACTTGTTTGTAAGACACACCAAACAAATATCCCTAGAAACATAAAATAATGAAGACTTAAAAAGTATTTTCTGTGTGTGTGTGTGTGTGTGTGTGTGTGATTACATTCACGCGCACACCTGAGTGCATGAATGGGACTGTAGCAGTCAGAAGAAGCATTGCAATCTCTGGAACTAGAATTACAGATGACTGTTAGCCACCATGTAGGTGATGGAAATGGAATCCAGTTCACCTTCAATAACAGGTGTCTTTAACCACTAAGCCAGCTCTTCAGTCCCCCCAAAGCACTATTTACTTGATTCAGTAGGATTAAATCATATAAATTCAATAGATATGATCAGCATGAACATAAAAGGGAAATAAGAAATAGCTATGTGATACATATGTTACCATGACCATAAGGGCTATCATCACTGACCTAACCAGGGTAACCAAGAATGAAGAAATGAGATATGCATATCATAAAACTGTCATTGGATAGAACACGCACTCTGATAGAGATATATCAAGAGCAGCAGGGGAACCTGAAATGTTTATTATATACAGCAAGAAGGAGAAGGCGGTGGTGTTGGAAAATCCTTCCATTAAACTCACCTTCAGTAACCTAGTGACAGCAGAACATGTCAACACCTGCTGCCAAGATGCTACACAATCCCAATGTACTGCAAGCCTTGTATTTTCCTTATGTACATGGGCTATATCCCCTTATAAAAAAGCAAGTACCTTCTCTCCCTTTTCTCTTTTCCTTCTATCCTCACTCAGAGGCAGCCTTTGAACCCCCACCCCACCCCACACACCCAATAAGTATCTTCTGTGACATTTGCTGCCTTTTGTGGCATTCCTTGGCTGCAACCCACCAAGTTGCTGCCCTCCAGGTTAGCTTACCTAAGAAGGAATTCTCTGTAGAAGATAAATCTGAGCTTGCAGTCATCCAAGAGGAAGAAACTGTGGTTGAGTTCAGCAGTGACGGTGCACACTGTTAATCCCAGCACTCTGGAGGCTGAGGCAGGGGCAGAAACAGGTAGATCGCTGTAAGTTGAAAGCCAGCCTGGTTTACAGAGTGAGTTCTGGGACAGACAGAAATACATAGAAAACCTTTTGTTTGTTCTTGAAGAAAACAAACAGCCGTGTTTAATAATGTCTACACACAATAGTTTTATCTGAAGGATTCTTAAATATCTATACTTGGACCAGAGAATGGTTTTAACATTTATCTGAGCATGAGTCAGGTAAGTCTGCCTTTCCCAAGGCGCTGGGGCTTTCACATAGTAAATCTATAACACACACTCCCTTTGCTCTCCAGGGTGGATTACATGCCAGCAGTGATATACAGGGGATGATACAGGAATCATTCTATTACAACACGATTTTTTTCAGTGTCTCTGTAAGTAGATGGGGATTTAATTATAAAGAGATATATGCACATGCACATAGGAAAGACATAAGGCTCACAACAACAGTGATATCATGTAGCATCTTGGCGGCTGGTGATGAAGTGTCCTGTTGTCTCTAGGTTACTGAAGGTGAGCTTAAAGGCAGGGTTTTGAAGGAAGTAAGGATATCTCAACACCTACACACACGTTTCAAATTATGTGTACACTGATATTTACTGGAATAAATGATCTGGTTTCTTGTGTAATAATCAGAACTATGCTGGGTTTATGGACATATTACCCACAAGATATAATCTCCAAACTTTTTCTGAGATTATATTACACACACTAGAGAAATCATTATCACCTGGTACATCAGCTGTGTCAAGTTCAGAATACGCCTTTTACAGTTTTATCCAAAATAGATGGATTCTATACTTTCCAAACTCCAGTACTGAGTAAGGCTCAGGAAACAGTGCATAAGAGGAGGCAAAAAGACCAGAAAAGCCGGAGGACAGAGTCTGCTGTGAAATTGTGTTACCTAGAAATGATAAGGAAGCTACATTCATGGTATCTCAACAGTTGAACTGCCTAAAACAAGAACTGGATACTGACAAGATCCATAGATGTACTGAGGAAGAAGGAGCGGCTGTCACAGGGTTCCTCCCCCTAGACAAAGACCTACAGGAAATTAATGACTGTGCAGAAGAGGAGAGCTAGTCATTCCCAAGGACGATCTTCTCTAATTGGTTACCAGATTCAAAGTGGCCAGCCCTAAATCAGACATACAAACGGCACTATGGACTCAGTAGGATATATGTATATAAACATATAAAATCAAAGAAAAAGGGGCTATAAATTTGAGAGGGAATGGGCAGGGACATGGAAGAAGTTGGAGGGAACAAAGGGAAGAAAGAAAGTGAGTTAATTAGATTTTTTTGATACAGAGTCTCTATGTACACTGACTATCCTGTAATTCATTTTGTAGACTAGGCTGGCCCCAAACTCACAGAGATTCTCCTGATTCTGCCTCTCGAGTGCTGGGATTAAAGACATGTGCTACTACACCTGATGTGAGTTTATTAGATTTTAAATAAATTTTAAAATATAAAAAAATCATCTCCAATCTTTTATTAGTAGCCACTTTCAACAATTTACTCTTTAGAGATGAAGATAAATTTTCTATGAATTCCAGGGTATAAAATCTTTGATTGGAGCCATTAACCATATAATTTTGTGAAATTGTGAAGTATTTGCTGGAACCTTTTGTACGTACACAGTGTCAAGTTAATCAGGTTCATCATTAATAATTGGGAACTTACTGTTACAGAATTTGTAGTCACACCAATAAGTGTAAACTGCATCCTTTCACATCCTTCATTCAGTACATATTAGCTGCTATGACAAAGTAACATATCCCTCATTTGTATGGAGACAAGTAAAAAACCTAAAAATAACAATCAAATTATCAAGCCTATTTTTCTAATTTATACCTTCATATGTTTGATGCTATGCAATTTTTACTGTTCAGTAATACTGGTTCCATTTCATCATCAGACATTTGTGGCAAAATCTTTCCCCTAATATAAACATCTTACTTCAGGAAGCAATGTTAGTTTTTAATGGTCTTTTCATTCTCATGGTATCATATGATTAAAGAAAAATTGAACTCATTATTTGTGTCAATTAACTCACAGCATTAAAGGTTACTAGGTACAATTTATTCAGCCATTTACCCCCTTTTAAGTTTTACTCCAGCAACATTATTTTTCAGGGACATAGACAATGTATTTATTTTCTCTTTTAAATATTTTAATCTGTACAAAATCTTGGGTTGTCTTACATCTGTCATTGTGTTTTCTTATGACCTCTCATAGGACAGAGAATGTTTGTATAGAACCTAAAACTTCAAATATTTTCTCACATAAATTATGCATTTGCATGTTGAAGGAATATCAGTGTTCACTGCCAAATTCTATTTTCACAGCAGGTCGGTAAACGGTTCACATCCCAGCTCTGGTGGACTGACATTATGTGGAAGCTCATCAGTCTATATCTTTGTGTGAAGTCCTGATATAGGCACTAAAATCATACTGACTGATGTGACGTGAATGGACAATACTCCCTATTAACAGTTCTTATTACATCCCTTCTCTGCTTATTTCTAGGAATAGCCTTACTGTTTGATTTAGAAATATCTGTATAAGCTAGTCATATTCACAGATTTATACAGGGTTTCATAAGGCCTGTTGTAAGAACTTCTTGGATTTATCTAACATTGCAATAAGAGTCTAAATCTCCTCTCTAAGTTCCATTTTATTGATTCATGTCAGTTTTCAGGCTTGTCTTGTTTCTATAGATAAAAATAAGGTGTATCCTTTTCTAAATAGCAAACACTGATAGACAACTGTTTACAGAAGAATATTACATTTGTTCTTCAAATCTAAAGCTTTTAGAAAAGGATGCTTCACAGTTGGATTTATAAGTGATGATGTTCAGGTCAGGAGGTATGAAGAGTGCTGTCTATGACTTTTGACTTCTAATAGTTTGCTTTCCATCTCTATGTGGGTATTCTAACTTTAACGGGAAGAGGATGACTTAGAAACATCTATAGAAATCAGTTTTAACAATTTTATCACTGGCTGAGGGCCTTAAAGTTATTAAAATGCCACAAAGGAGCATTCTAAAATAGGAAAGCTAATTAAAAAATTGTAATTTTTTGTGTATAGGATACACAAAGATTAAGAGTCCAGGGTTTGTAATATCTTCATTCTAACTAGAATATTCAGCTCACTGTCTTCCATACTATTAAGTATAACTAGATAGTACATTACTTGTAGAAATAAAGATAAATAAAGGTGGACTTTTAGAGTGTTATGAGAAGCCTCCAATCAACCATTTTATTTTCTTTCAGTTTGCTTCTATATCAGTTCTATAGTTTGTCATTTTCCACTTTCAAAATTATTCTCCATTAAACCATGCAATAGCCCATGCCTGCAATCCCAGCGCTCAGCAGACTGAAGTGGAAGATGGAAAGTTTAAGATAGGATAAGTTTGCACAGCAAGATCCTTGTGAAATAAGACACATTGTTGACTCAACAACACCAACCAAGTTTCCTGAAGCCTGTTTTAGGGATTCCCTAGGGATACCTGACATTGCAGAGGGATAGTAAACAATTCACTAGATCTTGTGTTTGTCCATGCCAGTATTATACATAGATTGTTTACATACATAATACATATGTATATATACATATATATGTATTATATACACACTTTCTACTTTTTAATTATAAAGCAGTCTTACTATTTTTTAAATCTTCAACTGATGTTATGATTTTATTTTTTTAACTTCTTACATGTATTAACAATAGAATAAAATGAAAATCAATGTTGACATATTTTTAGTTTAAGAATTTTTCTAGATTTTTACTTAATTATTAATTATAATTATTGTAAAACTCCAGTATGTTATGACTATATAAAATCTGTTAGTGGTTTTGCGTTTAATTCCCAATTCTTTAGCATAGTGTTGAAAGCTCTCCTTTAGACTCAGATCATATCAGCCAGAAAAACAGAAAGAACACCTACCTGCAGAACTCACCCATACTTTTGGCTTTGGTACCAGAGACCCAATCCACTGCCAACCCTTCCCTCCCATCTGCACCTCTATTGCCATGTTCCTGCCCCCAGTTTTGACAAACATCCCCTGCTCTAGTGTAGGCCTTATCAGCCAGAGGAAGAGGTAGGTAACTTCAGTCAGAGACTCCCTGCTGGACCAAAGGCCACAGGAGCCTGCAGAACTCCAGCCCCAAACTCAGGTGGAGAACCCCTGCTCAACTACAGACCATACAGGCAAGAAGACCAGAGAGGAAACAGAAACCAAAGAAAAAAAAAACCCATCCAACAAAGTCAAACTCAGAAAACACCTAGACCAATAATCGCTGTTGTGGAATATTACTTTAACCTTGTGTGTGTCACATTTTTTTATGTTGTGAAATATTACTTTAACTATGTGAAGATGTATTGCATTTCTTCATACTGCATTTGTTTAGTTAAGTAAAGATGTGTTGCTGTTTTATCTTGCCTACCTAAGGCAACTAATTAGTCTAATAAAAAGTTGAACACTCAGTAGCTAGGTAGTAGAGGGATAGTCAGGGCAGATGAACAGAGAGAATAAGTAGGAGGAAGAATCTAGGCTCAAGAAGGAGAGAAGAAAGATAAGGCCATAGCTAGGCAGCCACCATTCAGCTGGATATGGAGTCATACAGACTGCAATGCTCTCCACCTAAACTCAGACTGCAATGCTCTTGTCTCCTGCTCCCATATATATCTCTCTACCCAGCCATATCACTACTGTCTCTACCCCCCCGAGTGCTGGGAAGACCTTTGTGTGAGTTTCATTATTCTTTTAAGATAGATTCAATCTCATGTAGTCCAGTGAGGCCTTGAGTCATGGGATTAAAGGTATATGCCGCCACTCTCTGGCCTCTAGTGGCTTAGCTCTGCACACAGATCTTCAGGTAAGCTTCATATATTAAAACACAAATGAAATATCATAATATTCTGTAAGGCAAAGGACACCATCACTAGGCCAGAATGGGGAAAATTTTTCACCAAACCCACATTTGACAGAGGACTAATATCCAAAATATATAAAGAAATCAAGAAACTAGACATCAGCAAATCAAAGAATCTAATTTAAAAAATGGAGTACATATCTAAACAGTGAGATCTCAACAGAGGAATATCAAATGGCCTAGAAACGTGGAAAGAAATGTTCAACATCCTTAGCCATCAAGAAACCGCAAATCAAAATCGCTCTGAGATTCCATCTTGCGCCTGTCACAATGGCTAAGATTAAAAGCACAAGTGACAACTCATGCTGGAGAGGACATGGAGCAAGGGGAATACTCCTCTATTGCTGGTGGGTGTGCAAACTTGTACGGCCACCATGGAAATCAATATAGTTCCTCAGAAAATTGAGAGCTAATGTACCTTAAGTCCCAGCTATTCCACTCTTAGGCATATACCCAATGGACGCTCAGCCTACTGTAAGGGCACTGGTTCAACTATGTTCATAGTGGCTTTATTTGTAATAGTCAGATGCTGAAAACAACCTAGATCTTCCTCAGCCAAAGACACAAGAATCAGCTAAATATGGCTCATAGGGCCTCACAGAAATTGAAATAATGGTCACAGAGCCTGCATGAGTCTAGTCTAGATCCTCTGCATTTATGTTGTAGCTGTTTAGCTTGATGTTCTTGTGGGACTCCTACTCCTAACAGTGGAAGCAGGAACTGTCTCTGACTCTCTTGCCTGCTCTTGAGATCCTTTTCCTCTTACTGTGTTGCTTGCTCAGTCTAATATGATGGTTTGTGCCTAGTCTTATTGTACCTTGTTATGACCATGTTCAGATGATATCTCTGGGAGGCCTGCTCTTTTCTGGAAAGACATGGAAGAGGAGTGGATCTGGGGAAGAGAGGAGATGTGTGGGGGACTGAGAGAAGCAGAAGGAGGGGAAACTAAGATTGAGATGTAGTGTATGACATAAAAATTAAAAAAAAAACAACTTTCCCTTTGGGGATGGGGGGAGGGAGGATTCCTGCCTACTTTTTCAGTCACGTTACATTATATTGTTCTCAAAGTATTTTGTTTCTAATATGCAAGAAAGTTGCAGTTGAGAAGTAGATTTATTTCCTCCTTGTTTGTCTGCACCTGTACTATTCTGACCACCTCCCAGGTACCTCCCTGCTACCTTAGCAACCAGGGTTTAAGATGCTGTTGTAATTTACTGTGTTGTACTCCTTCACACTTTTTACTGACTCCTATTACACAGGGAGTTGTGCACTTGATAAAGGATGTATTTTCCCAATTTCCATCTCAGTGGCATGCAGTGGATGCTGGCTTACTTAGTAAATGACTACATCCATTTGCAGTCTAAAGCACTTTCTCTTTCTCAGTGGACCTTGCAATCCACAGTTAACTTAGAAGCTAAGTTTCTAACCACTAATGCAGAAACCATCTCTCTAGTTTTTTATTTTTTTTGTGTCTTTCATATTGTGTTTTCTGATCCCACCTATCTCCCCCTCCCAAAAAAAAATAAGAGATAAAAGGGAAAGAAGGAAGACGAGGGAAATATTGTCCTGGAAGCTGCACTGTGACACATGAGTTATGAAATAAACTTCTTTATCCATACATTTTTACATGCATGCATTTATTTCAAAGAATCATGTCCTGGTTTGATGCCCCTGATCTCTGCTATACCGTCAACACTGGGCTTCCCCAGGACTCTTCTTGCATACCCCATTTCTGCCCTGGGTTGTGCAGACCCTCCAGCCCTAAGTCTGCAGGATTGATCACACCCCTCATACTCCAGCAGATCCCAGATGGGGTGAATGTTAGGGTGGGCCTAACACTGGTTCTGGGCCTGGGTATTTGCAGGGCTGGTCACACCACCAGTTCTTTCCTGTCATCAACAACAAGGGTGAGCTCTCCAGAATTGCCCTGGTTAGTTCACTCCTTGCAGTGATGAGCAAAAGGCAGGGCCAGTTCTCTGGCTTTCACGTCCTCAGGGTTGGTTCTCCAACACTTACACCTCCAGGGCCAGTTACACCTCCAGGCCAGACTATGATGTGAGGTGTAGGGGCCCCTCTCCAAAGTGCTGCAACTGATGAGGGACAGGGACAACTTTCTTTCTCTTATGACCTCAGGGCCAGCTCTGCCACCCACCACAGGGAGCAAAATGCTGGGGAAGGGCATCTTCACCCCACCTTGTGACATATCCCAAGCTCACATCAGGGCTGACTCACCCACACTTCCACCAACAGTGTGAGGAGCAGGGCCTGCTTTCCTGAGTGCTACAGTTTGTAAGGGAGCAAGGGGCAGCTCACTCATCTGCCAAGAAAGGGGGACAGGGGGAAGGGAGGCATCGCTCTGCTACCCTCACCACTGCAAGACAGATGAGAAGTAGGGACGATTCTCCCATTATCAAAACTTCAGGGCTGGTTCACTCCAACCTCCACCTACAGCGTTGTTGGCTCTATTGTGCTGTGTGGGTGAGGTACAGGGCCTGTTCTCCTCTCCTGAGAGTTGCAGATTGTGGGGGCAAGAACAGGCCTCCTGCTCTTAGGACCTCAGCCAGCTCTCACACCTGCCTCAAATGTCGATGGGGAGGTGGCATCTCTTCCCCACCAATGCTGCCTGCATACTTTAAACTTAGGTAGATTACTAATGGAGGTAAATACAAACTATTTTTTCTCCTTTCTTATGAAAATTACCATTCCCACTTTCCACAGAAATATTTGAAATTGGATATGAGAATATATAAACAGAAATATGCTCAGAAATGTTCTGTTTGGGAAAAAATAATCCTTAATGTTCTCTGATTTTTGATTGTTTATGAAGACACAACTTTGATTTCTTTACCTGAGTTATGATTTCTATAGAGTCAGTCTAATGGTGTCTCTAGTCACAGGGTTATTTTTTTATGAGGAAAATAAGCAAATACTTTTTTAAAAGTGCAATTTCTGTCAAACTTTTTAGTGACTGTTTCTGAAAGTTAAAAATACTCAAAATAGATAAGAACTTCTTTTGGAGTGGTTTGTTTGTTCTTAAAGTTGACCATAAATGTTACAACACAAAGCCAAGCCTTCTGAGTGGCCTTTCTAGAGGTCCGTTTACTTTATCTGAAGGTCATTGAAAGCAGTGGAGACATTTACTTTGAAAGTACTTCCACCCATATAACTTGCTTGACCACATTTTCTGTAACTTCCTCCCTTTATGTAGAGAGCTTCTATTTACTTTCCAAAAATCTTAGTACGTTTTGTTTGACATTTATTTCAATAAAGAACTTTCTTATCCTAAATAATGTGAACTAAATAATATTCATACAAGAAGAAGCACAGTCACTGTGAACACTCACAACTCCACCTTTTGTCAGATGCACTGTATTAGGCTATGAGAAGAGGCAACATGGGAGACAAGTGGGGGAAGCAGACCCCTTTAGTCACTCCAGTTGAAAAGGGATGACAATTCACAACTCCAGTAAAGTCTAAATAATCCAATAGGATCCCAATGAGACAATGATTCTCTGAAGTGATACACTTAGCTTCACTAAATCCTTGTTATAACATAATGCTGGAAATTTGGTTTTGAGAGCTATAGGATAATTCACTTTCTGATCTGTCAGAATTCTGTATAGATTATTGTCTTCCCTAATACTGGCCAATTTTAAATTATTTGACATTTTCTTCTAGATAAAAGCCATTTTTAGATTTTGAGAAACCTTTTAGTTGTGAAAGCACTTGAGGCTCTAATCTGATTGAAAAAGCAAGCAACTGTTTTCATAGATTTCATTTTGGTATAAAATGAACACTTGTGTTTTTCTGTTGGTAGTATCATAAATTAATATGAATACTATATAATTCCAAAATGACTAATTCTAAAAATACATAATGTCAACCACGCAAACTATTGTTAATAGACACTGTAATCGAATATTTCTCCCAGTTTTCTGTTTTTCTCACATATTTCTGTTTTACAAATGAAACTAAGTATAAACCTAATGTTTTCTCACATTTTTATGAAGATTTTGCAATAGGTTCTTTTGTAAGTTTTATTTATTTTTTGTTTGTGTATGTGCTTTTTTCTGACTTGTGTGTCTATGTACCACATGCACTTAGTACTGGCAGAAGCAAGGAGAGGGTAGCAGCTCACTAGAATTACAGATACTTGTTAGCTGTCATTTGGGTTTCTGGTGACCAAGTCCTGGTCTTCTGGAAGAGCAAAAAGTGTCTTTAAAGACTATATCGTCACTCAGGCCTTCAAGTCTGATCTTTCTTTTTTATCTTTCTCCCTTCCTTCCTTTCTCTTTTTTTGTAACATCTGCTTATCTATGTTTTATCTCCATTAATCTCAATTTTCTTGATGCAATATTCATATTTTTCTCAGTCCAACTGTTCTGCTTTGGAACACATGGGACCATGCCTCTAAGTTATTTTGGAAATGAACTCTCTTACAAAGCAATTCTTAGTTCTTACCTGAGCAATAGGAAGTTCCTTCACATAGCAATTTCATCTTCTTGTCATCATGGAAAGAGTGGTTACCATCTTTCTGGGTGCGTTCTTCATCTCTGCTCTAATTGCCACGCTGTCCAGCTTGTCCACTCCTCACTCTTGCTTCCCAGAGTATGTGGCGTTGCTCTTTCAAATTCGCATTCCCTTCATGTCTCATTCTTCTCATCCTCCTAGCTAAATTTATTTTTTTCTCTTATGATAAATGAAGATCATGTAGTATGAAAGTTATTCTCTTATCTAATTTCAAGTGTAAAACACAGTATTATTACCCATAGACACAGTGTTGGTCCATAGGTCCCTATAACCATAACTCATATAACTAATGCTTCAAACCTGAGCACAAACTTCTTATTTTTGTCCTTACCCAGTCCATGAAAACATTGTGTGGTAGTTTTTCTTATATAAATTTAACTATTTTACTTACCTTACAGTATGGAATCCTGGAGTGCTTGCCTCTGGACTGTTTTATAAAGGACAGTATTTGCCTGGTTCTCATTTCTCTTCATGTGTGTGTGTTTGTTTGACTTTTTCCCTCTTACTCCAACCCCTTCCATGCCTCACCCCCTCAAGCTGATAGTCTCTTTTTCTTTGTTATTGTTACATGCATAAATATGGAGAAATATATAAATAAAACCTGCTGAGTAATCTTTTATTGTTTGTGTGTTTATGTTTCAAGCCTAACAACTTTATATTAGATAACCAATTGGGGGGACTCATTCCTGGGAGAGGCTAATTCTCTCTCTTTTGGCAGCATTTGTTGCCTATTGTTCATTATCTAGATGTGGAACCTCATGGAATTTTATTCTTCCATGTTCGCATGTCTGCTGATGTTGTTCAAGCCTCATTATGCATCCCTTCCTAAGAGAGGCAGCCCCACACTGACGTCCTGGCATCCTGGCTCTTACAATCTTTCAGTCTCCCTTCCCAGTGTTCCCCGAGTCAGAGATGCAGAACCTATGCTACCTGCAGATGCATCCATCAGTGCTGGATTGGTCACAGTCTGCTGATATTTGCATTATGACCACTTGTGAAATATCAGATGACAGTAGTTTTGTTAAATCATGTTTGGGTCTCTCATTTTAACGTGTTGGTCTGCATGTCTGTTTTTGTGACTGTACCAAATTGTTTATATCTCTATAGCTCTGTTCTGAAAACTGTAATGTCAGTCTCTCCAGTATTCTTTTTTTTTTTTTTTTTTTACTAAAGACTATTTCGGCTATCAAAAGTCTTTTAGAGTTCCATGTGACTTTTTTTAAATTAGGAATATTTTAAAACTTTTTTTTCAGACACTTTTTTATTGTTATTAAAAAATTTTCCACCTCCT
>LOJH01022866.1:250-13042 GCA_001685095.1 Ellobius talpinus
GAGATGAGCTGTTTTAGATTCTACAAATAAGTGATATCACGTGATACTCGCCTTCTCCTTTTAGAAATTGAAAGTCACACATGTTTAGTGTGCTTGTGTGGAGGCATGCATACACCTAGATGTCAGAGGTCAGCTTGTTGGAGTCAGTTCTCTCTATCTACCACGCAGGACCTAAGGATCAAACTCAAGATATCAGGCTTGGTGAAAACACTCTTACTTGCTGAGCTGTCTCACTGGCCTGGAACTGGCCTTTCTGTGTTCTTATTTCACTTAGTATAGTGCTCTCCAGGTTCAATGGCATGCTACAAATGGAAAAATTTCATCCTTTCCTATGGCTTAATATGGTTCTCTTTTGGTATAGAAGCAGTACCATTCTACTCAGCAGATGATAGACAGGTTGATTCCATATCTTGGCTATTGCAATTTGTGCTGTATTAAATATGCGAGGTTAGACTTTTTGTTTCAGGTGTGTGTGTGTGTGTGTGTTGTTAATGAACGTGGGATAATTTTGGTACTTAAAATGTTTTTCTTCTACGTTTTATCTTTATTCCCTTTCTGTGGTAGCCCAGGCCTCTGCTTCACTTCCCATCTCATGTTGGATTGGGTTGAGGGCGGGTTTTGCGAGAACCAAGCTAAGCAGAGGAAAGTCTGCTGTCCCTCACTGCCTCCAAGCTGGACTCTGTGCTTCTGCTCATCTCAACTAGCTCTTTTTTTCTCCCCTTTCTTCTCCTCTTCCTTCCTTAGGTTAATTCTGATCTGTTTCCTCTGACTCACACAGGAACTAACCCATGCCTGATGCCTTCCGTCCATTTCTCTGAAAGTTGGCACACTTCCATCATTAGAATGCAATGCAGGGCGTTAATCAGGTATTGCAGGTATAGGTGTGTGTGTGTTGTGGAGGAATCGCCCTCTGCACCCCTGCGGGCTTTATGCTTTCCCTCCATAGTCCTTAGACGTAGGAATGGGGATGCTGCTATTCTGAGGATCACTTTTGCTCAGGGTCTCCACGCAGCATGCTATTTGTGGTTTGCATAAGGGCCCCTTGATAAGCATGGCTAATAAAGGATCCAGTGTAGCCTGTAACCTTCTCCTTGAGACGTGTAGCTTGGTTATTTGCAATTGATAATTGGAGTCTTTTTTTTGAGAGATAGATGGATAGGTAGACAGAGAACATAAAGTTGGGTGGGTATGGAGGTAGGAACATTTGGGGAAAACTATTTTTTGGGGGGGAGAGGGGAAACTATTCAAAATACATTGTGTAAAAATTTTGAATGGAAAAAATAACACATTACCAGAAAAAGCACCGCAAAAACAAATAAATAAAAATACCAAAACAAAACCTAAAAGATGTGCCGGTGACAGGAGAACTATTTCTGACACTCCTGTGGTGATGGATAGACTTTCCCTGCAAGGATCTGCTCTTGGCTTGCCCTCTGAGGCCCTCTGAGAGCACGGAGCTGTAACACCATAGTTTCCTAGCCTGGAATCCCAAAATCTTCTGAGGATTTAGAACAGGGGCAACTAAGTCTCTGTTGTACATTTTTGCCACTGAAGGTCCCTTTCCTGTTTAAAGTGTTGTTCCCCCAAGACAAATAAAGCTACTCTTGATTAAAAAAAAGACACGTAACTTGGTTTGTGTCTTATGGAAGAAGCAGGGCTTTATTCATCCGATAAACATACATTCTATTTTTTGACTGGTGTAGCTAGGCACGAGAAAGCAAAGGAGTCTTTCTTCTAGTTTGCACGAAGACATGAAATGTGAAGAACATGGAAAGGTCAGAAGAGTGTGTGAGACTGGCCCCAAGAGGGTGTGCTATAGTCCTATCTCCACCAAACTTCTACCAGCACCACCAAAATCATCATACATCAAACTGTGATGGGCCATAGATGGTGCTTTCTTTAAGGATTATGACAATCACAAAAAGCTAGCTCACTGTGGGAGGAGGAGAGATGCTAATGTAATCTGTATTTGTATCACGTGATGGAGGCATCCAGAGACTAGACCTCAGATGTACCCCTTTTCTTCCCGTTCAGGTAGCTTTCCCTTTGAGATTCCCCAGGCCACTGACCTACTGTACACAGAGGGGTTTTTAATCCCTTGTCCTCAGACACCTCATGTCCCTTAGAATTGAAAGCTCTGGCTTCAGTTGGATGCACATGATGCATCCCTTCCTTATTTGGCTGTTTCAGCTATGCAGAGCAGGGGTTTAGGGTACTGCCCCTGAATCGAGAATGCTCTTGTTCCAGTTCAGCCTTCCTGTGAAGCAAGTGCTCCTTTTCTACCTTTTCTAACTCTCCCAAGAATCCAACCCAACCTTCCAATTCTGAGATGATTGTTCTTGATGTCCATACAAGTTATTCTTAGATGAAGAAGCCATCTTTTTCTTGATAACAAGACTTTGACCTTTTCCATTTCAAAACCATAACCCTTGACATTATTGTGCTGTGGAACATTGGATGCTTTCATGGCTTATTTAACAAGGTCCACCGAACTATCTATAAACAGTTTCCTATTCCCTTCCAACATTACCAGTACTGGTCATATTATTCATTATTTCAAGTCTCCCCTGCCTCCAATAGAAGGTTGATGAAGGTTCTAGCTTTATCAACTCATGCTATCATTGATTTTGATTCTGACCTTAGTATATAAATGAACAATTGGACTCGTATAAAAGAGGAGTGTGTTTATTCTTGACATTCATTTATCATCACTGGTAGAAAAACCTTTGAAACATGAGTGCTGTCAAGGGGGGGCGCTGGTGGGAGAAGTTCTGGCAATGCAACTCTTAGGGTCTAAAGCAGTGGTTCTCAACACGTGGGTGGTGTAATCTCTGGGCAGGTGGTCCTGGATGCTATACAAAAACAGGCTGAAAATCAAAACAACTTAGAGATAACATCTTACATCTGTCAGAATAACTAAGATCTATAACACAAATGACAGCTCATGTGTTGGGGAGGATGTGGAGCAAGGGGAACGCTCCTCCATTGCTAGTCAGAGTACCAACTTGTACAGCCACTTGGGAAATCAATATGATGGTTCCTCAGAAAATTGGGAATCAATCTACCTGAATACTCAGCTATACCACTCCTGGACATATACCCAAAGACATTTGATCCTACCACAAGGACATTTGCTTAATTACATTCATTGTGGCTATATTCGTAATAACCAGAAACTGGAAACAACTTAGATGTTCTTCAGCTGAAGAATGGATAAAGACAATGTGGTACATTTACACAGTGGAGTATTACTTAGCTATTTTAAGAAAAGAACATCATGAAATTTGCAGCCAAATGGTTGGAACTAGCAAAAAATTCATTTTGAGCGGGGTAATTTAGACCCAGAAAGAAAAACATGGTATCTACTCTCTTATAAGTGGATGTTAGCTGTAAAGGATAATCATGCTACAATCCACAGACCCAGAGAGGCTAAAAAACAAGGGGGAGGAGAGGGTCAACTGGAGACAAATGGATCTCCCCGGGAAGGGGAAAAGAAGAAATTTTGTGGGTGACTGGGGGCAGGTGGAAATGCGAACAGGAGTTATCAGGTTGTGGGGGGGTATGGAGGGAGAAAGCACTGGGAGAAATGACTGGCTACTGGCCAATCAGCATTTCTTTTAAACACAATTGACAGAATACAGAATTGTCCTGCACCAAAGAACACCATAAGAACACAGCCTACAGAATCAACCAAGCAGGGTTCATGGGACCACACAGAGACTGAACTGACAATCAGGGTCTGAGCTAGGTCCTCTGCATATATGTTAGGGTTATGTAGCTTTTTGCGGGACTCCTGATAGTGGGAGTGGGGCCTGTCTCTGACTCTTTCGCCTCCTTTTGGGACCTGATTCCTCTTATTGGGTTTCCTTGTTCAGTCTTGATATGAGGGTTTGTAACTAGTCTTCTTGTAAGTTGTTATGCCCTGTTCAGTTGGCAGCCCTGGGAGGCCTGTTCTTTTCTGAAGGGAAACAAAGGAGGAGTGGATCTGGGGGAGAGAGGAGGTTAGGAGAGGGACTGGGAGGAGTGGAGGGAGGAGAAACTGTGGTTTGAATTTAATACATGAGAAAAGAATAAAAATAAAAAGAAAAGAAAATAGGCTGAGCTAGTGATGGAGGAACAAACCAGTAAGCAGTGCTCCTTCATGGCCTCTGCATTAGCTCCTGCCTCCAGGTTCTTTTGTAAACTCCTTCGCGACTTCCTTTAATGCCAGACTGTGATGTGGAACTATAAGATGAAGTAAATCATTTGCTCCTCAAGTCGCTTTTGGTCATGCTGTTTTACCACAGCAATAGACATCTAGCTAAGGCCAGGAGCCAATTTGGAAATACATGTAAACATAGTCACCATGTATGAAGGGTTGAGTTTATAGGTATGACGAGGGGGTAGAGGTGGACACTCAGCTGTTCTGGGAAGCTGAGGACAACGTAAGGGAGGTACGAGTGAGAAATGAATCCTGAATTATCACACATCAAAGACACAGGAAACAGTTTATGAATGCTCTGGAGAAGGAGAAGGATCAGTCAACTGAAAGAGATAACTAGCATTTTGTCTAATAAAAAATACTGAGGTAAAAAAGGGTTTTAAAGGGTTTTTGTTTGTCTGCTAATGTTTTTCCTAATTTCTAACTATGGCACTTGGTAGTGTGAGGCTGTTTGGTACCAGAGGCAGGTTTTCCCTAGCCTATGAATAAAGGTGTCTAGAAGATGGTGCTGAGCACCGAGTGAGTGGTTTTCAATGGAGACCGTAAGGTAGAGATTGTGACCTACAAGAGATACTGGTTCAGAATAAGGGCTGCTTAGTTTTGGTTATTTTGAAAAATGTTCTATTAATTCCAAGAAAAGTCAAATTCCCATAAGGCAGTCTTCTGAAAAAAATAGTTTAATGAGAATTTAAGTTTTCAAGAACATAGGAAAAGTACCTATCAGACTCTTCCTATTTCTCTATTCCCACTGTGTTTTCAACTACCTCTTCTTATTACTGCCTATGCACTATTTCAGTCCATAGCTAGCTCCTCCTGTCTGGACTACTCCTCCCGATACCTATTTCTCACATGTCTTTTAAAGAAGTCTTTCTGAAAAGAATATTGGGTCACAATATTTCTGTGGTGTCCATTGTCAACCTGCTTGAATCAGGTTGCTATATATCTGGTTAAATAGAATTTCTTCATGCATCTGAGCATGTGGCTCCTTCCTTCTTGGTAGAAGAGGAGCAGAGGCTCTTGAAACTATCAAGGAAGCTAAAAGATTTCCTAAGAATGATAAGAGCCATGAGCCTTTCTTTCCCAGAGTTACAGAAACAGTAGACAACCACAGAGGGGGTAGTAACTCTTTGCTAGAGGTGCTGGGTGCTGTCTGTGAGTGGGGTAGGGAACTCCAGAGAGGCAGCATTTGTGAGTAGCCATCCATGCTGGGAGGTGGGACTTGTGATGTTACAACTGACAGAGTCACCCACAAATCTATAAATAACCCCTCACCTCCATTCTTGTAAGTAACCACATTAAATTTCTTGGTTTACCAAGCCAGACTTGGTTGGATTCATTTCTTTGGTATGTTGTTGGTGTGTCACTGTCTGGGTTGAGTAGACGTTTGTCTTCCCAGGAAAAGTTATGCAGAGACCTGTGAAGGTGTCTCTGTTAGAGATTGTCATTTGTTCAATACACCGAGCAAAGGCAGATTGTTCTTTCAATTGTTCTTCCCATTGTTCTATTTAGGCCTCACCCATTCTTTGAGGGTCTGAATAGAACAAAATGATGTAAGATGGGAGGGTTCAATTTCTCTTTTTCAGGCTGCTTGAACTGAACTTTGGTCTGTCCTTGGCATTCCTGGTTCCATGATGTGTAGACTCAGACTAGACTCTACACCATCGTTCCCAGGCTCTTAGGCTGTTAGACTTCACCACAGGTGTCCTTTGGAGGACTCTGACTAAAAAAATAATAATCTTTCTTACTTATGAAAAAATCATTCAAGCTCTCTCAAAGTCATTTTAAAGATTAATTACAGACTCTTGAGCACAAAATAAAATTCCTTAGACCACAAAGGCAGGATGAGTCTCTTTGTATATTTTCAAACCCAGTGCATTGTCTATTAAGTGGTAGCACTGAGAAAAGTTTTATCCTAAGCCCTTGACACATATCTCCAAGGTGACTTTAACTCCACAATGTGGCTCTTTTAGAGAAACAACTTGATTATCCAATTCATTTACAGATGGAGAATAAAATTTCTGTGATAATTGTGGCAGAGGAAAAAAGAGTTGGAAGGTCGCACAAAGACTTTCAGTACCTCTGCCAAAAGACTTTCTATATAGACCACGGGCTAGAGCTAGGCAATATGGCTCGAACATAGTTACAAGGGAATCTGGAGAGTCCTATCTTCTCATGCACTCAGGAGCAAAGGAAGTGGGAACTGTTGCTGTTATAAAGCTACATAAGGAGGAAAGGGTGGTTTGGCTCATGTTTTTTAGGAGATTTCAGTTTATCATGTCTGAGAAGGCACGATAGCAGAGCATCTCAGACCAGGTCAATGGGAGTGAGAGGTAGCTGGTCCTGTCATGGCAGTAGACAGGGTGTAGAGAATGGGACTGGAAGTGAAGGTGGGCAATAACCCTCAACATCCTACTCATAGTGATCCTTTGCACTCAGGGCTTACTAAGTCCCGCAGAACAGTGCTAATAACTAGAGACCAGGTGTTCAGACACGTGGGTGTATATGTAGGGGGGGCATTTCAGATCTAAAGACAGCAGGAACTATCTAGTATTGTGGCTGCCCTAGAGATAGTTGGGAATGAGCCACCTGGTGTCTGAGAGATGTGCTGTCTGCATTCTAGTAGCCGTCTCTAAGCCATGGAAATTGCATTTCTACTTTGAGTGGACTGACATATCCCCTGAAGTGGACGGAGAGATCGCTACTCTTGGTCGTGCTTGGAAAAGAAAGGTAAGTCTTGAACTTTGGGAAGGAAGCTGCTGTTTTCAGTCTCTGGACCAGAGGATCAGGAACTCATGACCATGGGGTGGATAGTCTAGGGATTCTTATCAAAGGTGGTAGACGGAGGAAGACAGGAGAGTGGATTCCATCACTCTGCCATTATGTCAGGTGTCACTGGAGAGCCAGGCAGGGACTCTAAAGCCAGGACAGATGTTCTGAGTACCAGAGGAGACACAACAATGGGGTATTATAAAGGTCAAACTTTCACTATATTGGGCCAACCCTATTGGCTGGCCTTGACTATGCCTTTAAGACAATCAGGGAAACACTAGAGTCTACGTTTGTATCAGATCTGTACAGAGTGAGGAGTTTGGGGAGGAACTGTTGAGATGGAAGAAGGGGGCGTGAAAGTTCTGCAATTGCAGATTTGGAAAGAAGAGCAATAAAACAGACAAATGAAAACTAAGGACTCGTGAAACTTGAATGCCCAAGAAATCAGGCTGGGCAAAACATACAGAAAGTTCTGGCTTTTTTTTTCATTTACAGCATCTCAGAGCCCAAAGTAATGACGGTGAGGGTATGAGAAAAAAAATGACCTTATTTTGTAACCTTAGTGGGTGAAACAGCACATATATGTTACCAATATAGTCAAAGAATATGTCAAGCCTGTGCTGATTTATATTAGCCAGGACTTTTCTCAATTGATAATAGAAATTATTCTTAGCAAGAGAGATAGAAAAACACTCTGCAAGAAAAGTTAGCATTTGTTGTTGACAAATAGCAACCACAACGGTAAGGACTATGACCAACTTATTAAGGCAATCACAGACACCGTGGGCTTATTTGTTCTCGATATTTTCGGGACACACACTCATCTTATTTTAACCTTTTGTTTTGTCTTTAAAATTATCCATCTCATTGTATGTCAGCCTTAGTTGCTGAATTCATCAGACTTGAAAGTCTGTAGGCTTGGGTAACAGTGTCATTCGGTGCGTTTGATATCTGCAGCTCGGCCTCAGTAATCTATTTGCAAAATTGTCCAATTTGAAAGTGACACATTTGATTCTCTTGACTTTCCTTTTCCTAGCACAGTAAAATCTGAAGGAATTTGAGTGCTGAGAACTAGTCACTGAGGAGAAAGGACAATAAGGGGATTCACATAATACTCAGAAGGAAACCGGTGTGTGTCATTAGTGGTGGGATTTAGAAATGAGTCCCATGAAGTTCAACTTCCCCAAACAAAAGGCAATGACTTCTGAGAAGAATAAAACCCTTCACGATCTCTTTTTATGTTAGCTAGTTAATTTAGATTTTCAGTGTTTTAACATAATTTGTTCCAATTATTTAAAGAGTGCCAATGTCATTGAAGAAAATTCAAAAATTACAGCTAATATAAAAAATAGCAAAACAAAAGGAAAACTGATTACCTATAATTCTGCTGCCACTGAGAACTATTATTCATGTTTGATATAATTCCTTCCATTAATTTTTCAGTGTGAGTACAAATTATTGTTATTATTTTAAAAAAGGAAGTAATTTGGGCATTTAACAGAAATTCCTTTTTAAGAAATTTTAAATTCTGTTTTTGGATGATTTCACACATGTATACAATGTATCTGACCACTTCCACTTTCAGGTCCCCCTCTTGCTAACCTCATGCCTTTCCAACATGTTTAAAATGTCACGTCCTCTTCTTTTTAAAAATTAACCCACAGAGTCCAATTAGTAACACCCGCATGTGCCTGGGGGTGGGGCCATCCTTGGGAACAGGAACAGCCCACCAGTAACCACACCCCTGAAGGAGGAAACCAACTCTGCCTTCTCAATCAAGCCATCTGTTGCCAGTACCTCCTCAGTAAGGGCTGGGGGGTCTAATGAGTTCCTCCCTAACCAGGCTGGAGTGGACCAACTTCATCTTACTGGTGTGTTGTGCAGGTTCTATAGTTTCTAGGTACAATGACAATTCCTGTTTAGGAGGCTGATTGTAGGTTGGAGTCCCACTAGCTTTTGCTGGGTGTTCATGGACTTTCTCTTGGGTAACATAATGAAAGCCTAACCTACAAGCGTTCATTACAACATCGGAAATCCAAGCAGATTAATAGTCGGGTTTGATTATGGAGTGGCTCCAGTGTCCAGGAGACTAATGGAAAGAGACGTTAGTCTAGGACGAAGGAAGGAAAAAGGCAAATGGGGATGATTGTAAAGTGAGAAATTAGGTGACCTGTTAGCTACTGTTTTCTTGCTGTGATAAAATACACGGCAGTGGTGACTTAAGGGAGAAGGGGCTCGGTTCACAGTTTCAGAGTCTTAGCACACCATGGTGGAAAAGCATGGTGGTGAGAACAGCTTAGTTCATGTTGGTGGGAGCTTGCTGTGGAGGTTATTTGACAAAAAGCAGAAAAAACCTGCTGGAACCAGAATCAGGTTTAAATTTAGGTTCTGCTCCCAGTGATCTACCTCCTCTGGCCATGCCATGTCTCCCTAAAGGCTCCACACCTTCGAGCACCACTAGCCAGGCACTGATCTTTAAAACACAAGCCTAAGAAGACATTTCACATTCAAACGTAACAAGTGGATGGGTCCATCCAGTCAGACCCTTCCTCTTTGTCCTCTCCTGAGTTACAAAGGCAGAGGATTCTTTTCTGATCTGGAAATCTAAAAAATTTTAAAGAGTTAATGTTTTAACTTAGATTTGTTCCTTGAAAGGAAGAATTATTTTATGTGTAATGTCTTCATGTGCTCAAGAAGTACAGAAGGTGACAGGCATTTTGGAGGCAAATAAAATGGCAAAACCACTGAAAGCCCAAGATTATACTTTCAGTAGTTTTACCATTTTATTTACCTCCAAACTTATTGTTTTCATTTATACATTTTAAAAATAATTGTTTTTCTTGCAATCCATAGGTGGGAATTAAATGAATTCATGGTATATATCATATTTTGAAATATATACACATTGTGTTATGACTAAATCAAACTAATTAACAAAGGTATTATCTCATACACTTACATTTTATGGTAAGAACACTTAAAACCTACTTTGAGCCTTTTCATATAAATAATATATTGTAACTACCAGTAGCTACCATGTTGTACAATAGATCTCTTGAACTTATTTATTTTATCTTATTTTATTTTATTTTACATACTAATCCCAGGTCTTCCTTCTTCCCCTCCTGCTCCCTCACCTTCCCCTCATCCAACACCATCTGCTCCTTTCTTGTATCTAACTAAACTTTAATATTTTTCCCTGCCTCTGCCCCTACCAACATGCTGATTACTCCACTCTCTGTGAGTTTGACTTTTAAAAATTCCACATGTGAGACAGTTTTCCTTCTCTGAGATCCTCTTTTTGTAAATTAATTTCAGTACAGGAAATACTTTGAAACACTCAGAGCTCAGAATTACAAATTTTTTTTTGGTGGTTCATGAAACCTAGGGTGATTTTTGACTAATGACCAGAAGTCTTATGAAAATGAGTTCAGCTGTCAAATTCTGCCACTGTGCATGGTGACCTTGGATAAGTCACTTAGTGTCTTTGAGCTTCAGCGTCCTCATGCGTACCCCAGGAAAAGGGGTTCCAATGGTATGTAGACTTACAGAGAGGACATATATGAAATTGATATGAAAAGTGATTAACCAATCAAAGACATTACTGTAAACACAATAAACGAGTTTATTTCCTTATAGCCTCCTACTGGGCTGGCTGGAGAGAATGGGGATTTGAACATACTGTGAGTTTTAGTAAAGCAACCCTTTAAAGTGCTAAGTTCTTAGTACATGAACATTAGGCACTTGAACAAGAACCGTGAATTCTTATATTAGATGGTCCAAGAAACTGTTTCGTTCAAAACATTCAAAAATATTTTCATATGAGAGGTTTTATTTTTCATTTCTATCCCCAAAATATGAAGGTGTTTTGAGATTACACTCGAATGAGAATCTATAGAATTTGTTTATGCTGCAAACCAACGACAAACAAAGACATATGTACTTGCAATCACAGGGGATTTGGGGAAACTTAGGTGGTCGTCCTGTGCTGTCACTTACAGGAAGAACTACCCCAGCAAGGCAGAGGTAGCCTACAGAATTTTGGGTGTTTTCTTGGCTTGTCATCTTTGTATTTGATTGTCTTTTCCCCTGGGCACAGCCCATGCAGAAGCTAGCTAGCTCTAGGTTTTTCTTTAGGAGAGCTCTTCTGACCCCACTCCCACCCAAGTCCTAGGTGTAGAGAGAGGCATTGTCTGTGTTCTTCACAACCGTTCCCTCTTTAGAAACTTTCTGCATTTATGGAGGTAAATAGTGGGAAGGTAGCCAGATAATGTAAACTGTTTATATGCTGTACTATAAACATTTATAAAGTGCTTTTAGCTAAAAGGAATCTTCTCTCCCCAGAGCCCCAGGTACTTCTCAGTTCTGAGAAAAATGTAGCTCCTCCAGCTTGAGTAGAACTAAGAGATAAATATTCTGGGTAGTTTCCTGCAGCTCTATTCCCACTCCTCCAGAAGGTAGGCTGAGACCAGATGCTCTGTGTAATTTGCATTAATCATGAATGCCATATAACACAACCTATAAAGTATGTTTTAACAGGTGTTTTGTAGACTGACCCAGAACTCCTTTGACCTGACCAAGGCCAGTGGATTTCTCTTCCACTGGTTAAAGGATGCTTGCTCACTTACACACTCTGCATTGACTGCACGAAGGCTGTGTCCACAGAGTTCTGGATGCTGTCACCTGTACATCTCCTTTCTTACGGTCTGTGAAACCCATGAAGGCAAAAATTACACCAGTGTCCTCTGAGCCCAGTCATTGGTCATGAGGGAGATGCTCACAGATTTTGTTGAATGAAAGAAAAGTGATGGTCCTTAAAATCTAAGCCCAGATAATTAGAAAAGGCTCTCTCTTTAAAATTAAGGTATTCTCAGCTATCAGTGTATTATCATTTCTCAGTCACTTCCACACAAAGGGGAAGGGTCTGTCTGTCTGTTTTGCTCAGAAGAGTGAGCCAAAATTTTCTAATGCCATGGGGGGGCAGGGGAGCAGAACAAAAAATCTTTCAGTGCTGGGACTATTCTGGTTTACGGTCTTCTGAATTTGTATACAAACTGTCTTGTTTTTCTTAAAGAAATGTTTCCTCTGAAATCCTGTTCTCAGCCTTCTTACTCTTACAGAAGAGTCGCCAAAAATGTCTTCTTAAAATGGGCTAGAAGATTCTTTTAGAAAGTCACAGGTAAAGAAGTCCTGAAAATGTGCCCCAGAGAATGGCTTCTTTCCCGCTGCACTCTGTTGCCTTCTCTGTGGTGGGAATGTTGTGCTTGTTAATGATGCTATTGTTTTTGTCTGGTGAGTAAATCAACTTTCTCCTTATTTGACAATACAGATGTTGGCTTGCTTCCCCGACCTACACCTTTATCTCTTTCTATCAAGAAACCTACCTCAAACTAAGAGTAAAAACTCTGGATGTTAGCACAGAGCTTGCCCTGTGTAAGGCTTGGTTTCCTCACATAGAACAGCAAGGGTTTTCATTCCTAGTACAGTTTTCTTTTTCTTTCTTTTTTTTTTTTTTGCTCAGGATGTTTTTGTGTGTTCAGCTATTTGTTCGTTCATCACATGCTTATGTGTTTTAGTAGCGAATAAGACAAACATTTTTCTATTTTCATGGAACAGATATCCCAAGGAAATATTTAGAACAAAAATAAAACAGACTGTACAATGGGATGGGTGGAATTCAAACAGAAGTGATGCAGTAGGAAGTGTGGTTAGTTTAGGTGAATCAGCACAAAATGCTAGAAAGAATGGAGAGGAGGGAGGAAGGGGAACAAGGAAAGAGAGAGAGAGAGAGAGAGAGAGAGAGAGAGAGAGAGAGAGAGAGA
>LOJH01022867.1:0-15901 GCA_001685095.1 Ellobius talpinus
TTAATTAGACAGAAAAGGGGAGATGATGTTGGATGTCCTTCTGTATATGTGTTGTTTTTATTGGATAATGAATAAAACTGTTTCAACCAATGGCTAAGCAGAGTAAAGCCAGGCAGGAAATCCAAACAAAGACATATAAAGAGAGTAAGCAGAGTCAAGGAGATGTCATGTAGCTGCTGAAGCAGAGAGACACTGGAACTGTACAGGTAGGGCACAACTTCATAATGATACATAGATTAATAGAAATGGGATAATTTAAGGTGTGTTAACTAGCTAGAAATATGCCTAAACTATTGACTAAACAATGTTGTAATTAATATAGTTTCTGTGTGATTATTTGGGTCTGGGTGGCTGGGAAACAAATGAGCAGTCTTTGTCTACATCATTCTTTCCCACATTTCAGTGCTCTGTCCAGAAGGTAAGTCTTGGTGTTGTAGTGATAAGAAAATGGCACTGTTGTAAATCCACTTTAAATTTTGTGCTTCCACACAAATATACTGAATAACCACTACTTTCAGTAACTAGGTAATTCTACAAAAATCAGTGGGATTACTTGTCAGTACATTGACTTCCATTTGCCATGCATCTGAATATATACAGGGCTTAAGGGTGGTATTGCAAGTAAAGCAATACACAGAGAACCCATGATTCCACAAGGCTTGCTCATTAACTTGGAGTTTAAATAAGTAAGAGAAGAAAACAGAAAATGTATCAGAAGAATAGATGTTCTCTTGTTTTGAGCTTACGAAAAATAATACCATTTTCAGACCAACTGCCATGGGATAGAATTTCTTCTTTCTAGGGAAGTTGGCTGCAAATGTTTAAGTTTCTCTATATGTAACCATTGTGTTTGTGTGGTGTAAAATGACACCAGTGTAACATGTACTCTGTGAGAACACTGATCCTCAGTTGTATATTACTATATGGAAAAAAAAGTGTCCTTTTTGAGAAATATAAGAGGCCAGATACATTTCTTAGCAAATAAGAATTCACTTGAATTAGTATTATTACAATCAATGAATATTTTCCTGAATTCAAGTGTGTTTTATTGTATTTTTATGGTTTTGTAAAGAAGATAAAAATCCATTGATTTACTTATGGTTTCCACTGCGATTCTTCTAAGAACAAGACAAAATTAGTGGTCTGTTGTTCTTTGTTTCTGTACTTTGGAGCTCCTGTGTCTATTATTGACAAGGGTCAGCGATTCAGTATTTAATGTTGCCTGGCAGAGCACACTGTTGACCTGTCTGTTCAGCAGGCTAACATTCCCTATTAAATTCACAAGTTCCCTAAATAGGAAGCCAGTACATATAGGGATAAATGAGACACATTTAAAACTTTTGATTTCTGTCTAGTCACTGTCTAAGTAGATCTCCATGGAAAAGAAGTGTTTAATCAAATTCATCAGGTGTGGGATTAATTACTTTAGGGTCCTGAGGATGCCTTGAAGACATGTTCTTTATCATCACTTGCCTTGACCTCCCAAGTTAAGGTTTTGGTTGCTCTTCTGTCTCATAAATGTAAATATACACAGAGGTCAAAATGATTTCTTGAAAGGTTTAGACATCTTATAATGCATGGAGACTTCATGCCCTTCTACATAGGCTGTGCCATTTCTGTCTCAGACACCCTTCTGTGAGATACAAGCACTATTTTCTCTAAAATGGTTCAACTGAGAACCAGAAAAGCTAAAGGATTCACTAGAAGCTATCAACTAAATGAGAAGTAAAATTGGGGCCTTAACCACAGTCTTTGACTCCAAATAACTTTGAGGACAAACTATTTCTTTAGAAAAAAATGAAGAGAATATTACATACCTGAAGTGATGTAGTTTAACACTTTAGCCTCAGGGTACAGTATTGTAGTAGAAATATAGAAAGTGTTCAATGAATATGTATAAAGATTGGAAAGAGTTAACAAATGAGTACATCATGGTTTTATTTATACTTGAAGTTTAGATCAACTGCATATAATAGTGTTAATGAGAAATACACCCTATAGACTTAGTTCTTTGAACTCTTAGTCCCCAGTTGGTTGGTGCTGTTTGGAGGTACATTATTGAACTTAGGAGGCAGAGGCCTGAGACAGGAAGTCAGCCACTTGTGGACCACCTTTAAAACTATAGAGTCTCACCCGATTTGCAGGTGCCTCTCTCTGCTTTCTGTTTGTGGTTCAAGATGTGATTTCTTAGCTTTGTGCCCCTGAACCTGCTGCCATGCCTTGCCCACCATCATGGACTTTCCCTCTAGAAATGTAAGCCAAAATAAACCATTCCCTAAGGTGCTACGGCCATAATGTTTTGTCTCTACAAAAGAACTATCTTGAATGAGATAACCAGACCCAGAAAAATGAGCATGGTATGTGCTCACTCATAGGAGAATACTAACTGTAAAGCAAAGGATAAGGAGTCTATAGACCACTATCCCAAAGAAGCTAAGTGCCAAGAAGAACCCTAAATAAACATACACAGATCCCAGTGGGATGAAGAAATAGACAAGATCTCCTGAGAAATTGGGAGCATTGGGTGGGGGAAGAAGGGAAGGAGGGGAGATGGGGAGGAGAACTTGAGGGAATGGAATGGTCAAGACAAGGGAAGGACAAAGATGGAGAGCAAGGAAAGAGATATCTTGATTGATGCAGCCATTATGGGGCTAGCAAGAAACCTGGCACTAGAAAAAAACCCAGGAATCTATAAGGATGACCCCAGATAAGACCCTAAGCAATAGTGGAAAGAGTGCACAAACTGACTTTGCCCTGTAGTCAGATTGAGGGCTATCTTAAATGTCACCATAGAACCTACATCCAGCAACTGATGGAAGCAGACTCAGAGATCCACAGTGAAGCACTGAACTGAACTCTTAAAGTCCAGGCAAAGAGTGGGAAGAGTGAGAATATGAGCAAAGAGGTCAAGACCATAATGGGGATACCCATTAAAACAGAGTACCTGAGCTAATGGGAGCCTGCCAACTCTAGCCTGACAGCAAGGGAACTAGCATATACCAAAGCAGGCCCTCTTAATGTAGGTGATAGTTGTATCACTGGGGCAGATTGTGAGGAGGCTACTGGCAGTGTGACCAGGATTTATCCTTCCTATTTGGAACCCATTCTCTTTGAAGGGATACCTTGCTCAGCCTACATACAGTAGGAAGGGCTTTGGTCCTACCTCATGACAATGCACTAGATTTTGTTGACTCCTCCATGGAAAGTCTTACCCTCTTGGAGGAGTAAATGGGGGGTGGGATGGGGTGGAATGTGGAGGGGAGGAGGTGGGAACTGGATTTGACATGTAAAATGAGAAAAGATAGGTCTTTTTTAAAAAATAAATTTTTAAAAAAGAAAAAAGAAGAGTAGCTGATATAATTAATGTACAACCTCTAAAAATTAAATAAAGTAAACGTTAATTTGCATTGTTTGGAGAACATAAAAACATATACTAAATATATTATGTTCCACCTGTGTTGAGTGTTCAAACTGACATGCTGAATGAAAGAATGAGGCTAAATATCTTCAATGGTTTTCCCTCTAGTTGCAGAGTTCCCCTTAAACACTGAATTTTCCCCAAAGAGATCAATTCAGTTGTTTTATAATTAATAGAAATATTTGTGTTCAATTTAGTCACTTCTTCACCTGCGTAAACCATTAAGAAATATATGAACCTGAAATCAACAAAGAACTTATGATTTTTAACTAGCCAAGTACTCATTTCTGTTGAATTTAACCATAGTCTCCAGGCATTATGTGGTTATAATAATCAATATTTAATTATTATAGTGACCTAAAAGTAGCCTGGTGGTTTTCATCAGGGCCATGATACTCCTAAAGGATAGTGACCAGAACCTAGGCTGTCTAATGTTCAATGTTGAGGTATTTGCAATACATGCTTTGTCTTCTATTTAATTTATACATTGCTGTTAAATCCTTAGTATCACTAAAGAGAATGAGAGAGACATTGTATAACTATTCATTCCTCACACAAAAATCAAGCAGGTTTGGACTCTTTAATGACAATAACCCATGATCACAGGGAGCGAAATTTTCTGTGATCAGAATTTTCCATGTTCATAGACTATTACAGTTTATGGAAGTCCTAAAGCAAACAAGGCTTGGATGATAGTGCATAAGCTAATAAGAAAAAAACTAGCCATATTAAAAACTGCTTTTTACCTGCAAATCTCAAGGTGACATTTTTTCTGCTGTATAGTACTCCATTGTGTAAATATACCACATTTTCCTTATACATTCTTCAGTCCAGGGACATTTAGGTTGTTTCCAGGTTCTGGCCATGACAAACAATGTTGCTAGAACATAGTTGAGTTACATGGCCTTGTGGTATGATTGAGCATCCTTTGGGTATATATACCTAAAAGTGGTATTTTGGGTCTTTAGTAAGATTTTTTCCTAATTTTCTGAGAAATCACTATACTGATATGCAAAGGGGCTGTACCACATTGCACTTGCACCAGCAATGCAGGAGTAAAATGGATGAATCTAGAAAACATCATATTTAGTGAGGTAACTCAGACCCAGAAAGACTCATAATGTACTCATAAGTTGCTTGTAGACACAAAGCACAGAACTCAGCCTAAAATTCACAATCCCAGAGAACCTAGAGAGTAATGATGACCCTAAGAGAGTCCTCATACATGCATCTAAACTACATGGGAAGATGTAGAAAAAGACAAGTTTTCCTGAGAAAATTGTGAGCATGGGACCATGGGAGAGGGCAGACATAAAGGGGAGATGAAGAGAAAGGGAGGGGAGCAGAGAAAAATGTATAGCACAATAAAATCAATAAAAAAGTTAAAAAAACTACCTTTTGATCCAAGTTAACATTTCAATAGATTAAAACATTTGTCAATATGACTTCAAACAAGGGAAGGTTCAGAAAGTTCTCCTTTAGCACCATAGAAGAAACAACCTGGATACAGAAACAGGGAACTAGTCTCCAAAAGTAAGCTTTGTTGCCTACTGGGTCTGTGATGAAAACTCCAGATTCATAAAAGAGGGAAGAAATTGTCTAAAAACATATATTGCTAACCTTTTTTAAAGTAGCCAATACACTTTGATTACTTTGAATAGGTTTCTTTAAAGCTCTCTCAACCACCTTAAGGTAGTTATACTTTATTTGTAGTAAGAGTCAATGATAATGAAATTTCAAAGAAGACAGTATCATATAGAAGTTTTATACTGGAAACTAAAGAGGTCTGTTTCCCCATGGAAACACTCCCAATGTCAAGAATTGAAAAGCTTCTATTTAGAATCACTTAAAATTTCAACTAGTTTTCTATATTTCTCTTTCATTATTTATTTGCATACAATTGAGTTATTTATTACCAGAGTATGAGAAGTTTAAAGATACATATATATTTATGTGAAATGATGAATTTAGAATGACATTGAGAACATGCACGGGAACTCTATATGACTTGTTTAAGTTCAGGGTGTGACCTTATACAAATTGGAAAATTGGCTCAATTGTCTGTCATTCCTCTTTATAACAGACTATTCATCAGTATATCTACCTACACAATTGATATTCACTTTTAAAATCTAAATTAGAAAAATAATCTATAACCACCCATTATGTCTAAAATTCTGTTGTTTGCTCTTAGAAAATTTAATTTCAATTGCCTTGAAAATCTGCACACACACATACACACACACATAGATATACAGAGACATAGTTATTCCAATAATCTTAATTTCTATGTTCTAGATGCAATTAGAAATAATTTGTAAGTCTAGTGGTGACTGCCTCTGTTTTTAATTCCAGCAACTGAGAGAAAGAGACAGGTGGACCTTTGTGAGTTCAAGACCAGTTCAATTCTATGGCCAAAATAATTTGTTTCAATGCCTAGCACTTTAATACTTTCCTTCTGTGAAACTGTTTTTCATTATGGTAGCCATTTTCAAGTTAAATACAATTACTTTGCTGGTATTTGTTCTGCATCCAACATCAATGGCCTGAAAGAATGGTTTCTGAATATGGAAAATTATTCAGTTCCCAACTCATGGTCTGGCTATTAGTTTAAAAGATGGTGTAGGAGGTCCTTCTGCATTTGTAATGATTTCATTGGTTGAATAAAGAAGCTGCCTTGGCCTTTTGATAGGGCAGCCATTAGACGGGTGTGGTAGACAGAACAGAATTCTGGGAGGAAGAAGGCAGTGTGGCAGATGCCATGGCTCTCCTCTCTGAGATGGATGCTGGTTAGATTCATGCCCGTAAGCCACAGTCAAGTGGCAATACACATTAATGGAGATGCATTAAACTAATATGTGAGAGTTAGCCAATAAGGGGTTGGAGATAAAGGGCCAGGCAGTGTTTAAATGAATACAATTTGTGTGTAGTTATTTCGGGGCATAAGCTAGCAAGGCGGCTGGGAGCCAGGCAGCGGGAAGCAGCCCACCGCTTCTTTTTACTACAGCAGGATGGAACAAAGGACCTGCTCTCTCCCTTTTACAACAGACAACATCAGAATCTGTTATTTTAAATAATGCTATTCTTTCCATTGAATTTATACAAGGAGGCTTTTGTTAAAGAAGTGTCTCCAATGTATACTCAATGCAAAACAGTGTAGATCAGTCAACTCATCTATGATATTCTATGGAACAGCATTCCTAATGTTTTCTTACCTTCCAATTAATTTCCTTTACTTCTGTCTTTCCAGTCTCCTGCCCTGCCCTTTCTTTCCTTTTGTTTCGTTTTTCTATAATACTGTATATTATTTTATTTTTTTACCTTCAACTTATTTGAAAGTCCTTATGAGAAGACCACAGGAAATCCATTAATCCAATACAAATGGCAGCATATGTAGTGATTATCAAAATTATTCTATTATTAATAAAAACCCAGTGGTTATATTAGGATTAAACCTGAAAGATCCACAGAGCGACAGAGAAATGGCCCTACTCATTACATATCCCATGGACAGAGATACATATTACAGTTTGGTTAATCAGTCCAAACAGACTTACAAAGTTGAGAGATGCCTTTTACTGTTCAAACACAAGACAGGAAATTACCTTACCTGACTTGTGTACACTATACATTCTATACTTATGTAAATGCAGATATGTATGGTACCTTTAAAAGTTTATGCATTTTCTTTTTGTGTTTTCAGAACAAATGGACCAGACATCAATGAAGACAAATATCACAGGGAATCCAGACTCTCAGAATGCCTCTATTAAAGTTTTCTCAAAATTCTTCATCCAAAATAGCTTCAAAGCTGCTAGTTGAGATGGTCCAACCTCACAGAATACTCAAAACAGGACTTAAGATTAACTCTACAATTTTGCCACACACAGAGACTAAACAAAAAATAATACAGCTAGTCTCCCCAAGGCTTGACCATTATCTCTGTTTTCTCAGGATCCTCTAAAAGTGCTGTTGTCCCCAAACAGCAGGAAGCAATCTAGAGAACATAATGTCCACATTTCCAGAGTGGGGTGGATTATTTCTGTTTGCTCAGGGGTTGTGTGTCATCATTTATGGGTATTAGGTTCATTTTGTTACTGGTCATGGCCAGAAAAAAATATTGAACAAAAGAGGTGGATTTAAGGATCTCTTTCTGTAAATAAATGGGGGAATATAAAGATGACAGAAAAAAAGTGCAGATTATTGGATCTGTGTTTAAATTAAAAACAACTATTATCATCAAATATTTTACATTGGTATTATTTTGTATATTCATATGAAATTAATGTTATTTTGTTATAAAACTGTATATATGACTCTACTGTTGTTTAAGGTATTGTACCTATGCAGCTCATTTAAAATATATTGTATAGTTCTAGTCCTCAAAGGTTAATATTAAAAACTGTTATTATTAAAAACTAATTAAGAAATATAGGTTAGTAGTTAGTCACCTATAATAAACAAACATGTAGTCATGTAGATATGATCAATATCAAACAGAGGAATATTTTAGATAGATGATCTCCAAATACCTTCAGAGACATACAGATATGACATTTAAAATGATTTAATAACAAGATTTTTCATGACACTGAGACATGTCTGCTATTGGTAGCACCAATTAATTTCAAAAAGGGGGGCAGTCATCAAAGAACCTACATATGGAGTTTGCTTTAAATGTGGCAAAACTAGCCATCTGGGCAAGAAACTTCCCTTGACTCAACTGTTGACAATAAGCTTTTCAAATTTAATGAACAGGGCACAAAAAGAAGGTGACTGCCAAACTTTACCGAGACAGGGTAGGAAGCTTATGAAAATTCCTATTTCAAAGAAAAGTCTATCAGCTATTCTTTCTCTGCCTTTAGGCCAAAGATGAATGCCCCTACATTGAAAAGAACCCTTGGTGACTGTTGAGGCCACCACCTTTTTCTGTTATTTCTATAGTTTGGAAATTATTTGCTCTGCACTTCTTGTTTACTCAGGTACTACTATACCTTCTCTTTGAAGCAATTAAAAACTAGATAGCTATATAGCTACAATTTTTCTTGTTTCCAAATTCAGAAGGAAAACCTACATGAGAGATGTAAAGTTTAAAAGGTTGAGAAACAAAAGTTAAGTTTTTCATCTAAAAAGGTATTCTAAGATCTAAAGAAACATTTTTAGGATGGTAATACAAGTTATGATTTAAAAAGTGGTTTAGGTATAAACCTTTGACCTCACAAAGATAAGATAATACAGTATTTTCTCCAAATTTGCCAAACACAAATGGATGGAACATTGTAAATGTAATCCTTACTAGCTCTTATTTTATAAAGTTTTAGTATGTTAGAGTGAACATCTTTCCTTTTTATTTAGACAAAAAGGAGGGAATGCTGTGGAATATTTTATACTGTGAGAAGATGTGCTGCTGTAATTGGTATAATAAAGACTTGAATGACCAGTAGCTAGGCAGGAGAAGGTAGGCAGGATTTCTAGGGTGAAAGAGGAAGGGAAGAAGGAGTCTAGGCATGTGTATTGCAAATGAGATCCCAGGGAGACACTGAAGAGATTTGAGTAGATGAAACTGAGCCATGTGGAAAAACATAGATTAAGAAAGGCAAGTTAATTTAAGTTATAAGTACTAGGGGAACAAGCCTAACCTAATGACCAAGTTTTCAAAGCTAATAATAAGCTTCCATGTCAATATTTATGGGTTGGCAGTCCTGATAAAAAGAAAGTACTGCTACAAGCATAGATGCTGTATTTTCCAATAAGCAGCTTGAAGTCACACATTTAATGAAATCAGTGAGTACAGGAGACAATAGATGAAACAAGGCAGAGAGCCTGCAGAGCTATGATGTCTCTTGTAGTTAACTCCGTGCTCTTTGCAAATTACTGTTTAGTACTCAACAAATCAGATAGATACAGATACCTGTAATTACTAGATCCTGCTCAGGCTCAATTATTTCTTCAATTTTTTAGAATATACATTTAGAACTTAATTTGTTTTCTTTTATTGTTAAAATGTGTAATGGAGTCCCCAAACTAGTGGAAGATGTTGTTATAAAGACTCTGTGGGTTAAGAGGCCACAGGATCATTCATTCTTTCCTTGCAATGAAGTGGGCTTGAATATGCTATGACCATGAGTCTAAGACTGATTCTATCTGGGGCAAACAAAATAAAAAGAAAGCAATAAATGCTTGAAAATTTTATGTTCCTTATGCTTTCTGGATTTTATTTCACCACGATCCTCTCCATCAGTTCCTCACAGTTTCTCACGTTCTCTTCATTCTTTTCCTCACACATACCTTGTGTTTGGGCATTTTAAGGTCTTGAAAGGTCACTGTCATCTTTTCCTGTTCTTTGGCTTCACACTTTAGAACCACTTTATCCAACACATCACAGTTCATAAGTATATCTAGATCCACATCACTAGAGTATACACACCATCTAGATCTGCTGGAGTATACATACTAGATCCACATCACTAGAGTATACACACCATCTAGATCTGCTGGAGTATACATACTAGATCCACATCACTAGAGTATACACACCATCTAGATCTGCTGGAGTAGGTCTGGAGTATTCTTCTACATCAGCATGTTTAAAATGTGTTTTGATTTGATTTAGGGGTGAAAGGGAAAATGTATGAAAGCAACTTTTATAATGTTCAACAGGGTGCTTCTGCAGTAACTTCCCAGAAGGGGCCAGTCTGGGCTCTAGCAGCAGGTTATCTTCACCTTTCTGTTCCCATAAACTGACATGCTTGTCCCTTTTTCTTGAGGCATTTCTCTAAGTAAAGCCTCTCTCTATGACTCTAATACCCAACTCATTCATCTATTGTGACTCATTCATTAAAAGTTCAGGGGAATTTCTATTTTAGAAATAGAAATTTCTTTTCTTTTAGAAATAGTCTTTAATCCAGGGACATAAAAACTTTTTATAAAGGCAAGGCTAAGGAATGAAGGAAGGCACTACAATGTCTCCTCTCAAACATTTCATCAGATATTTGGAGAGCTCTATAGGACAGCAGATAGAGCCAGGCGGGTCACCAGCACCAACACAAATCTCTGATGTTTGTTGTTGTCTCCCCTTTATTCTCTCTTCCTTGGCTACAAGGGCAATATTAGGTATGCTAGCATCAAATCAAGGTCCTCACATCTAGCTTATGGAGTTTTGTTTCCCTAGAAGAACCTTCAGAGGTTTTTTTTGTCAAAATCCATATTTCTAGCTTATCCTGCACTATTAAGTATGTTACATAGTGGATCTGCTTTTGCAGCACTTGACCGAAATCAAGTTGTGAATGTTCATGTGAAGTGACAGCTCACAAACCAGTCTTTCTCTAAAACTACCAATTGGCACACTTATCCAGAGTCAAGCCATTGGGTAAAGGCTCCTCCATTTTAGCTAAGCTGTGAAAATACCCTTAACTACAATAATCTACTTGCCAGACTAATGTTCTCTCTCTGCTTTTCACCTTTCCTGTCCTATGGACCCCCAAGAAAAAGCCATCCAGCAAAGACATTTACCCATCTCCTGAAATTTGTTAACTACTTACTGCTAACCCCCTAGCAATATCCAACTGTGAACAACAAAGGGAACTTTTCAAATTCACCTACTCCTTTCTGTCCTATAACTAACTGATTTTATAAGCAGCCAGCAGGCTCTGATTCTTACAGAGAACCCCTCTGCAGCTCCTGCCCCAAATAAGGCTTGTAGTATTTGTCAGCCATCCTATCCCCTTGTGTGTGTTCCAATCCCTTCCATTGCATTTTACTTTTCTTTCATGTGCTCTGTCTTGCCAGATAAGGGTCACTGCTACATATTTTTGTTGAAAAGCTCTATGAATTCATATGTGCACAGTGGTTCAATCTTAACAGGATGACTCAGTCACACACAGGGGCCATTCAAATACAGCTGCCAACTGTGGACTGTCCTTCCTATACACAAGAATCTATAGAGCAATGTAATGCACCATATTATATGTTTGAAAAAGAATAAGTATTCAATTCTGCTGCACTGTGCTAGAAAACATTCAAGTGAGGACTTCAAGTTTCTCACCTGCAAACATTCTGGAAGGAAACCTCTCCTGCTTCTCTACAGGAACCTCTCCACACTTTTTTCTTTCGTGTGGTGAATTCATTTAGTCATGGGGTGAACACCTGTGTGACTATTTAAAAACCATAGCACCAGGTGTGTGCCTAGGAGTATCTCTTGCCTTTGTATAATGTTCTCACTGATTTCTCAGCAGGCTGGGTCAGGAAAAAGGCTTCAAACTGAATATGGAAAAAGGTCTTAAAGGATTTTAAAAATATACCTCTATTATAAGTATGCGCAATGAAAATATTGCAGCCAAATTACACAAACAAGCTTTATAGCTACTTATGTTTACATAGGATGTGAAACCGTTGGCATCTCGGGGTACTGCACTGAAAGTTTATCAGAGAGGAAAAAGCTGGGTTTGGGAGTTGGTACATTATAAAATACAAAAAATGTACTTATAAAGTAAAGATGTCTTACCTTTTACTTTGCCTTAGGCTTTCTGTTCCTCTTTTCCAAGAAATAGATGCTTTAGGGAAGGCATTTGGTTTGCATTCAATAGAAATGTCACCACCAACTTGAACAACTGAGATTTTTTTAATGGGTTTTTTTGAGAAATCTGGAGCTGAGGCTAAAAGCAAAAATTAAAAATTGATTAATTAAATCACTCAATTAATACACAGTAACTTGAAATTAAACTAACATAATGGATAAAATTTAACATTTGTTTTCAGAATTAAATTTAATATACTCAAGCTGACTTAAGGCCAGTTTAAGTACACACACACACAATATTTACATATGCATGGATAAAAAAATGTATATACATGATTTACATCATTGAAGCAAAGCAGAAGTATTTTATCATTATGTCCAGTTTCTTTTAGAAAATTTAAGGTGGAGAAATATAATATGACTTCAATAGAATTATATCAGCAAAGTGAAATTTAAAAACCTCACATTTGTTAGTCTTAGTCTTGTTCCTACAAAGTAAGATAAGTATTAGTTCACTGAAAAGAGAACATAAAAGAGGGCTTGGGAAGCACCTAAGCCTTCCAGGTTCCTAATAGTTGGATCTGTGTGTCTAATCTCAATTTCTAAAGTCCAATTGAAATGAAGTTTTCAAACATTTCAGGTTTTCTGACTTCTTGGCTTTTTTTAAGGAATTGCTTCTCTGCCTGCATCTGGCCCATGCAACTTGCTTTTATGATTCAAGATTGAAAGGGGTGTTCTCAATTAAGGTTCCATTTGGTTTGCCTTGTGTCTGGATACCAACAGTTCAGTTTAAAATTGGCTATTTTCTAGTGAAAGTGTAAGTTCGGTAAAGGTGAGGGTCACTCTCATTTGAGTATCTTTTCTTGGAGCCTGGGAAATAATAAAAAGCCAATGAAATAGTCATGAGTATTGAAGGAACAAGATGCCTGACACCCAAATGCCTATAATATTTGGTGTCTTAGTTTATTCTTGTTTCCTCCATTCTTTCTGTCACTAATCAACTCACAGTAAAAAAACACCTCACTCTTATCTACTGCAGCAGACACCATTGTTTGAATTTCATGAGGTGTCAATCTCACATTGTTACAACCTCAGTATTTTCCCCTCTAAGGAATTGTTTTCCTTGTTCTACGCTTTCTTCAATATCTGCATGACAATGTGACAAGAGGTTTAGTTATGGAAATGAAGAAAATCTTAACGAATCATTCTTTTGATAAATAAGAGACAGATTTGGGAGGAGCTGTCTCCTCCCTTTCCTCCTGACTTGAATATGGACTTGACATCTGCAGCTACAACAGCTATTCTGAATCCACACATCTACACATCTGAAGGAAAGGGTTCACAGTATAACTACCCAGCTACAGTGCACAAATAAGCGGAGGTAAAGAGAGTCACAATGCCTTAAGTTTCTTGCTTTTTGCTTTTCTTATGCCTGTGTGGATGAAAATATTTCTCATGCTCATATTTGTAGCTGAAAAGATTCCTTCTGGATCCCATTGTTTTGTCTTCAAGACCACTCACTAGAATCTAGTTGCTTGATTAAAACACAGCTGAATTTGAACACATATAATGATGGGAACTTAATGCAGAGCCAAAATGGAAAAATAGTTAAAACCCTTTTATGTTATAAAAAAAATTGATTGAGTTCCATCCATTTGCCTGCAAATCTCATGATGTCATTGTTTTTTGTTTCCCTTTGTATTGTCTTAACAGTTGAGTAATATTTATCATTCATTTATCCGTTGTATAAATGAACCACATTTTTTAAAATCCATTCTTTGGATGAGCGGCATCTAAGTTGTTTCCAGGTTCTGGCTATTACAAATAATGCTAGAATGAACAAGTAGATTGATACCCAGTTTTCTGAGAAATCACCATACTGATTTCCAAAGCAGTCTATACAAGTTTGCACTCCCACCACCAGTGGAGGAGTGTTCCCCTCACTCCATATCCTCTCCAGCATAAGCTGTTCTCAGTGGTTTTGATCTTAGCCATTCTGACAGGTGTAAGATGGTATCTCAGAGTTGTTTTAATTTGCATTTCACTGATAACTAAGGATGGAACTAGAAAAAAATCAACCTGAGTGAGGTAACCCAAACCCAGAAAGACAAAAAAGGGTATGTACTCACTCATAAGTGATGTAAAACAAAGGATAATCAGACTATAATCCACAACTCCAGAGAGGCTAGGTAACAAGACCCTAAGAGGGATGCATGGATCACCCTGAGAAGGGGACACAGATGAGATCGGGGTAAACTGGGAGTGGGGAGGGAGGGAGAGAGGAGGGGATGGTGGATGAGAACATGAGGGAATGGAATGGTTGAGTTGTGGAAGAGACTGAGTGCAAGAGCAATGAAACAGCTATCTTGATAAAGAGAGCCATTATGAAGTTAGAGAGAAACCTGATGCTATTGAAATTCGCAGGAATCAACAAGCATGGCCCCAGCTAAGACTCCTAGCAGTGGTGGAAATGGTGTCTGAATGGCCTTTTCCCTGTAATCAGATTGGAGAATAACCTGTCAGCATAGAACCTGTATCTAGTAATTGAATGAAGCAGATGCAGAGATTCACAGCCAAGCACCAGGCTGAGCTCCTGGAGTACAGTCAAGAGAGGGAGGAGGGATTATATGAGCAAGGGGGGTCAAGATCATGATGGAGAAATCCACAGAGAAAGTTGTCTGGAGCTCATGGGAACTCATGGATTCCAGACCAATTGTTGGGGAGTCTATATGGGACTGAACTAGGCCCTCTGTTTGTGGGCAACAGTAGTGTAGCTTGGGCTGTTGGAGGAGCCCTGGCAGTGGGATCAGGATCTGTTCTTGGTGCATGAGCTGACTTTTTGGAGCCCATTCTTTCTGTTGGGATGTCTTGCCCAGCCTTGATGGAGGGGAGAGGGGACTGGTCCTGCCAGACTTTGTTGACTCCCTTTCTGAGGAGTGGATGGGGACAGGTTGGGGGGAGGTGAAAGAGGGCAGCAAAGGAGAATTGTGGGTGGTACGTAAAATGAATCAAATACTTTTAAATAAGAAAGGCTAATTGAGATATTTCTCATTGTTTTTAGGGATAGTAATTTCTAGTTCACAGGAAAAGAATCAGTTTCAGATGACATATAAATAGCAGCATGTAAGGTTTCATTTCAAATTTCTTGGATATAAATGAATGGCTCACCTAAAACTCTCAATTCTGCATTTGCATAAATTGTCTGATATTTGTTTTCTGCAGCACATTGGTAGATCCCGGAGTCTGACACATTCAGCATGGTGATGATAAGAGTCCCGTTTTCAATCTGAATTCTCTCCTAATAAAGGGTCATCAAAAGGTGTTTTGCATTAATATAAACGATGTTTCATTGTTAATGAAAGCATTCTCTTGCACAAAATATATAATGGAAAACATTCTTGCCTAATGTTGAGAACTTTCACTTCAAGATCCTGAGTAACTTTCTAAAGATAAAAGTATACAAAGCATAATTTTTGTGGATTAATTTTTGGGGGCACTGGAATAATCTATATTACATCATCTCTGTGAAGATCGGCATCCTCTAAATGGATAAATCCTCTATATGAAACTGCCTCTTCTATGATATCAAAATGATTTAGAAAGTCCCACCATTCTGGAAATGTGATGATGTTACAATATGTTGCCCAAGTTCTAAGTTAGAGAAGCCACAGCCTTTGTTTCTGTAACTTCTTCTAAAGACCTCCTGCCTCAGCATCAAACATCTGCTACAAGGAGCCATTTAGGGTACTGAAATATAATTTTAGTACACAAAGTTAGTTGTTGATAGCAAATATATAACCTAAACTAAACATTTCAATGAATCTACTACCATTCTCTAAGGATAATATAAGTGGGTTAGAGGAAAAAAAAGAGAGAGAGAATGCATTCTAAAGGCGTCCTGGAGGAATGTTCCACTGAACACACACACACACACACACACACACACACACACACACACACACACA
>LOJH01022868.1:3360-13436 GCA_001685095.1 Ellobius talpinus
GAGAGAGAGAGAGAGAGAGAGAAAAAATTTCAGAGCTACAATGAGAATCTAAAAACAGTGAGCCCCTTAAATGAAATCTCCCAGCTCAGCAGGAAGTCACAAGGAAGGAGGGAGGGAGGAAGGAAGAAAAAGGAAATTTCAGAGCTACAATGAGAGTCTAAAAGCAGTGATTCCCCTTTGAAGAAACCTCCCATCTCTCAGAAGGAAACCACAAGAAGTGAAATGAGACCCTCATCTTTGGAAACTCTTTTGCTCCTGGAAAGCACCAGGCCACGGACACGGGAGAGGACAGGAAGTATGCCACGGACACGGGAGAGGACAGGAAGTATGCAAGGGGAAGAGAGTACTCATCAGTGTTTCCCAAGTGACACTCAGAAAACCATCTGCCGCAGAGTCACCAGGGTACTTACTAAAGAGAAGCACCCACTCTGACACCCAGCCCAAAGCACTAGGGTCAGGTCCAGAGAGGAACAATGAACAAGCCTCCTCCCTCCACCCAGGAAATCTGCTGCCTGCTTGAGTTCAAGAGTCCCTGGAGGGATGAAGGGAGAGGCTTGAAGCCTCTGGAGGTGACTCCAGCTGACCAATAAAGAGCAGCTGAGTAGGGAGAGAGAAACGCCATCCATCAGCAACATCACTAGGTTTTCAGTGTGCTTTCCGTTGTGAAGACAGAATCTACATCATATGCCAGTAACACATGCTACACCAAGCACCATAAATCCATCCGGCAGTTGTGAGATAATACAGGAGAATCTTCGTGTGAACGTTTCTTTGACAAGTGATAGGACTTGAGACTTAAATCATCCTCCCTACAACAAAACTTGCCTCAGTAGCCGTCTGATCTGCTCAATCAGCACTGAACACATTCGTTAGGCTTCCCCAATCTAAAGAAAACAGTGTATTAATAGGCAGCCAGTTTGATATGTGCCTGGCCTTTCTTCCCTTTACACTGGGGGCTTTCCCCCAGGACCAGTCACTCTCCTGACTTTGTTAACTGCCTCTTTCATGAACACCCCACAGACATCCCAACTCCCATGCTCCCACTTGCCCGGTCATCTCCCAAAAACAACCCACCACTTCCTCTCACTTCCCTGGGCCCCTCCTTCAAGGCCACATCAATAAGAATTGACTTCCTGTCCAACAAGAAGTTAGTGCCAGCACAGAGGTGTGAGGACAACATCCATTTTTAGGAATGTCCTCCTATTCCACTCCACATAGCTGATGAATTCCACCTTCTTGGTTATAAAAATGGCTGACCCCACTGCTGGGCATCATAGCTACAATGCCACACAAATACTAGACAAAGGGTACAGGCAGCAATCTTCCAATGCTAACTAAGTCTGACTTTTTTTTAATGTGTCTAGGTATTTTGCCTGCACATATGTCTATGTACCGTGTGCATGCCTAGTTCCACGGAGGCTGTAACTGGAGTTACAGAAGGTTGTGAACCACCTTGTGGGTACTCAAAGTAGAACCCAGGTCCTCTGCAAGAGCAAACAGGGCTCTTAATTTCTGAGCCATCTCTCTAGGCCTAGTCTGACTCTTTATCTTGAGGAGTAATAATAACAACAACAACAACAAAATCCAACCCTGGAAAACCCTGTGACATTTCATTTATGGGCAAATAACGTGAAACATTGTCACAAACTTCACAGAAGATACATTTTAGCCATAGTTTGACTAATAAGACAGACTGGAAGAAGGGATGTGGAGTAGGCAATTGGCAGTCACTGCCACAAAGATCAAACTCATATCTTAGATCCATGCCGAAAGAGTTTAGGGGTTGTTTGGGGAAGGTGTGTTTGTTTGTTTGTTGGCTTGTTTGTTTGGTTTTTTGCTCCCTCTTATTCATAGCAATCTTTCCTCTGAAAAGTCAGCATTTCCTGTGAGTTATTTCATTTGTATAAATCCAATGATTAAACTCATCTATACATTTAGTGCAGGCAGGAATTTCTGCCTCCTGATGAAGTATAAAATTACCTTTCTCTATTTTCAACTCATACTGAATTTTACTCTTGCCTCCATCTCCATAGTTACCAGTCATTACGTGAAGGGAAGGAAACTCCTAATCCCACCAAAGACATAAAATGGTTTATCACCCAGTCCATCACAGTCCTCACTGATATCCTTGTTAGAAGCTCCCTATGCTGGCTTCACGTGGACTCTAGGAACTCACATCAACACTAAGAGTTCCAGAGCACAGTTGGTCAGCTGTCCTAGAGACTTTCTAAGGTCTTAACAGGTGGCTCAACAGTGTTGCTGAGTCAAAATACTGAGCAAGATCATAAATACAAGTTGGAAGTCCTAAGGCCAATGACCAGTTATTAAAGGGACTCTGAATGGGGAGCAGGCCATGAAAGGCTCCAATGAGATGTTAAAATAGTAACTGACCAGCATAGGAAAGAAGCATGCAGACTTCAGAAGTCAGAAAGATCTGGTTGTAAATCCCAGTCCATAACAGTAACCAAGATGCTAATAATCCTGTTTCCTCCTCTTCCAAGGAGCAATGAAGCCTCCTGGAGGACCACTGGCCAGCATACCACACCTAGCTCAGACGAAGGAGCTGTGGCAAGATAATGGAAACAAAACCAAAACCTGGTGTTTATCCAAAGGAATTGAAACAAACCCAGACAAAAACGATGGGCAAACACCTATAGCCACTTTATTCACAACTGTCAAAACCTAGACACAACCAAGAAGCCCTTCAGTCAGTGAATGGATGGACTGTGGCATGCACTTCATTGTCAAATGTAAACGAGCTTTCTGTCAACCAACGGCATAGAAATTAAATGAATATTACTGTGAAAGAAAAGAATGTGTTAATCTGTGTGGCATTCTAGAAAAGGAGAGAGAGTGGAGACACTTAAAAAATATTAAAGTGATCAGGGGTTAGAGAAGAAAGGGAAAAATTGTGGGAGATAAAGGATTTTTGAAGAGAAGTAAAACTATTTCAAATGAGACTGTAATAGTGGACCTGTGTCATCATGCAGTGTCTGATACTGAAGAGAAGCCATGATAACTACAGTCTCTAGGGGGGAGTAACATGTCTGTGTGGGTCCCTCAGTAATGCAAATACACTACCTCTAGTGAGTGATACTGTAATGGAGGAGGCTGAAAATGCTGGGAGGGAGCTGATGCCGAAATTCCTTCCCTGGGGGAAATATAAACAAATGTCTCTGAAGATCCCAATGGCTGAGGTTTGATTCCATCTGCTTACTCTGGGAAACAACAAGTTTATTAGGCTTGATGTACAGCCTTCTCCACTGAAATTAATCAAAGATTCATCAATGATGTGGTTCTTCCTTCATCTAAGCATCCCCCTAGATATTGGAGAACTCCCCTAGAGTCAGTTCCTCTGAAATAAGCTTGCCATCTTCACCATCGCTGCTCCTGGGACTCCCCTACGGCTGATGGTCAGCCCATCTTGAAACAGATTCTTCTGATTTTCTATCAGATTAGGCACAGGTCCTGCTGGGGATTGGGGTTTGTTTGTTTCCCCTCCTATGTGTCTACTCATTTCCTTCACCCAGGGACTGGCTGTTACTTCCTGTATCTCACAACTCAAGTGCTGCATAGTCTTCCTGTCTTTCTCTTCTTGATGCCTGAGTCACACAGTGCCTTAGTTAGGGTTTCTGTTGCTGTGAAGACACCATGACCACAACCACTCTTAGAAGGGAAGATATTTAATTGGGGTGGCTCACTTACAGTTCAGACGTTCAGTCCATTATCATCATGCTGGGACACAGCAGCATGCAGACAGACATGGTGCTGGAGAAGTAACTGAGAGTCCTACATCTTGCAGGCAACAGGAAGTGGTCTTTGTATCATACTGAGCGAAACTTGAGCATATATGAGACCTCAAAGCCCACCTCCCCAGTGACACACTTTCTCCAACAAGGCCATACCTACTCCAACAAAGCCACACCTCCCAATAATGGCACTTCCTTTGGGAGCCATTTTCTTTCAAACCACCACACATAGAGAGCTTCTCTCTGTTTCTGGCTTTGAGCCTCCCAAGGCTTCCATCCTTTACTCTCTTCTGCATCCATAGAGTACAGAACCATAGGGACCCTGTGAAGTCCCTACCAACATCACAACTCAACTCTTAGAGGTCAGTTATGTATTACCACTGGGATCCATGACTGTATGAGCACTGTGGTGCCTTCCATTGGCCCCACACCATGTTCAAAAGTTTGTGCATTAGTCCAAAATTACACCTCTCCAAAAATGTGTTCCTTTAAAATAGGTGAAACCCTCCTTGTACTTGATAATTTATTTGAATTTGAAATAGAAAAGAAAAATCTCTTGAAATCTTCTTGGGTGAAAAGATGTTTGAAGCTGATAGATTAGATTCTCATTTTAGCACCCTAGAAATATGCTTTCGAATATATTTTATTTTATGTCATACTAATAATTTGCTTGCCTTGGTAAACTGTCTCGAGCTCATAGATGAGCCAAGATGAGCAATATCTCATTTCTCTTTAAAGCAGTTTAACAAAACATTTTATTAGCATCTTCCTAAAATCCTGTTTCTCTTTTATTTTTTCATTTTATGTATCATTGTATTTTGGTGTATATGTGTCGTGATGTGCACATGAAAGTCATGGGACAACCTTGAGGAGTTAGTTCTCTTATTCCACCACGGGGGTTCCAGGAGTGGAACTCAAGTGTTTGTATACTTGTGCCTTCAACTGCTGCTGAGTCATCTCCCAGACCCCCACATGTGTACACACACACTTCTAATGGGCCTTGTGTAAAGGTCTCTTTTTTTATCACGGAAAATGTCATGTTCTCCTCAAATCATCACAGCTTCACTTGCTCACCTCCATTTCCTTCTTGATCCTGCCTGACCAATCTTGCCATCTATTCCATGCAATGTTTCAGAGGAAAATAAGACATTTGGGGAAGTTTTCTCTGTAAACAGCTTGCTTTGGGGGAAGCATAAGAACCAGTTAATGTCTATCCATAAACACCCGTACTGTGATTATCAGAAAGGTCACGGTTGTAAACAGTTTACAGTCAATTGCCTGATCAGCAGTCATTGAAATGAAGGTATTCTGAGCTCTCCTAATGCCGCTGTACTCACTGCCCTCCTCCATCGGCAGCAGGAAAGAGCCTTTTAACTGGCCCCTTGTTCACAAATGTTTCTGATTCAGTTAAACATCTTGATAGGAAATATCATAAATTATAAGTGTAGGCTTGTCAGTACAATTTTCAACAGCAGAAACATGAGTTCAGTTGGAAATAAAATGAAAACTTCAGACCAATTTCCAGACTTGCTACCTTGAATTTTAATCCAAAGCACATTAATGTCAACAAAGAAGAAAGTCCGGACATTCTTGGATTAAGACCATAAACTAGGAAATATACTTTGGATGCATTAAGCCTATTTTTTACCCTCTTCTGGGAGTTTGCAAAATATCCTGAAAAGCCTGCCTCAAGACCTAGCAACTCTGTTGGAGTAAATATACAATATGTATTACTTACATTCGTCATGGCTTCCATTAAAGGGCTCTGGGAGAGTTCCCACATCAGACAATAAGGGGCCACTAGCCCACAATGCTGCCCACACAAGGAGAGAGAAAAAGAGGAATAAGGAGTTAGGTGAATTTGAATTTCTCTTTCAGTGTGGGTGCAGACATATGGGGTCACCGCTTGTTTAGGCCCACAGCAAGTCAGCCTTCTCTCAATCCCCATATCAAGAGAAATGAAACCCTAGAGTCAGTGAAACAAATACTGTAGTAGATGTTTTGTGGTTTCGTTTATTATTTACAAGTTTTTAGAGTAAAGATATAGGCTTGGAAGGACAGGTGAGCACGCCAGTTTTCTTCCCACTATGACGACTCATAGTTTCTTTCTCCGTGGTACACACTGAGAAAAGTTTTTTCTTTTCTCTCACGGAGATATGTATCCTAGAAAACTTTATGTGGGTGCTATTAAACCCGAGATCTAAGATTACATAGCCAAAACAATCTGCCTTGGAAGATACAGAAGACTGTGTATTAACTTCAGGAGCTGGTCCCCTGAGTCCTGCATTTGTATGAACAAGTTTGATACATTAAATAAACTTTGAATCCCTCCTCCATTTAATGAAAGAAACTGACTTAATGTTGATGGCATGCTTGTTGCAAGTTATAATTAAATCCTTCTATTAAGAGTTCGTTGTTTTCCATATGGCCATTAAGAGAACTGGAATTTACCTCTGAAATATCTGTTATTCCCTGTATTATTCCACATGTGTGACATTCTGGGAAAGCAAAGTGAGAGGAATAGAAAATGAATCCATCATAGCCAGAGGCAGGGAAAAAGAAGGCTGACTACAAGAGCACGGAGGAGAGTCAGATACCAACAGACTTTTCTAGACCCTGACTGTGGTGGTGGTGGTCATGTGGCTGAACACGGCTGCCCAAATTCTTAGAACTATAAGCCTACATAACGATACCTCAATGCCTCTGATGTTTAAGAATATCTATGGGAAAAATCATTTGTTGCATAATTCTAGTACAGAAATAAGACAAGAAACAATTACCCAACTAGGAGGTCAAGGTTCGCAAACATATTTCAAACATGGTCTGCATACAAACATTGCAAGAAACAAATTTCAACATAAGGAGAAAAGGCTAGACCGCTGCAGAGCATCCCAGTGACAACAGTCCAGTAAGAAGGGCCCAACGGATAATTTAAGGCCATCCTCATTGTATATTGATGTAGCAATATAAAAAATTGATTTAAATTACATTGCAGAGCTGGGAAGATAGTTTAATCAGTCAATCAACAGGATCTGAACTAGAAACATGTCTTTTAAAAAAAATGTGGTGTCACAGGTTTGCAATCCCCAGAGAGGTGGGTCACTAGGGCTTCTTGTCCAACCTGCCTAGCCTGCTAGGGGAGTTCCAGATGAGGTCGAGGAGAGAGAGAGAGGAGAGAGAGAGAGAGAGAGAGATCTTTTAAAATACAGTGGATAGTGCTTAAGGAACATGATCTAACTAGATCTGGTGGTCTACACACACATGCCTGTCCACATATGTATACATATCTGCACATGTATGTGCACAAACAATAACATAGATGCACAGGCATACTAAATAAGTGGGGTTTTTAATACAGCACAATCAAGCCTGTTTTTTCTACACTTGTAAAAAAGTAATAGTGTTTTAGTTGTCAACTAGGCTAGCAGTTGGCATACTCTCAGTGTGAAACGCTAGGAAAATATTTCAAATACCTCCAAAGCAGCTGTAGAAAATAGGGCGTGTGGCTGCGTTCTAATGAAATGCTATCTGAATTGAAATTCATTGAAACAGAACTTCACATCATTCCCATGTGTTACCAAGTATTCTTTCCAATTTTTTGCAGTCATTTGACCATTCTTTTAATATCTTTTAGTATCTATTCACAATATTCACAATTGTGAATATTGATTTTTATATTTTTAGATACATAAAATGGTTTGGTTTTTCTCCTCCCTGACTCGGCGATGCCAGGAAAGGCATGCATTTATCTCAAACAGATTTATGTGATGGCAACACTTCCAGCTGCACAAGGGGGTAACATCTACACCCAAATTAACTCAGAAGTCAACACATCTTGTTTGCTTATTACATTTATTGCCTCAATTATCTACAAATGAAATACAGCTGCATTGTCAGTTGCCCCAAACCCCTGCCCATGCTTAATGAGCTCACAAGGTAGGCCAAAGAGCAGAAGCGTTCACTGACAACAAATAGAGGGAACCTGATCCTCCCGAACACAGGACGAGGCCCAGATGAAATGCCCTGCTTTTGTGGGCAGTAGGCATCATGTTTTAAACGAATCTAATTGAGTGTTTATCCAAAACATGAGAAGCAGTACATTCAATGTATTTACTAAATAGAAATTGGGTAAGTTGGCATCCAAACCAGAGTTGCCACTGGTCCTACAGCCCAAGGTCACTGGAGTCACCCTGATGTGTGTGTGTGTGTGTGGCAGTAGGGGGGGAACCAAGGCAGGAGACACACGCCAATTTATCCAGCCCTGTGAGGAAGGCCAAGCCTGGTGGGTCTCTCTAATCTTTTCAACATTCCGCTCTCCAAAATGGGGTGGCAGAACCATATGCTCCCAGTTTCCCTGCAAGTTTTGTATGTGTGTGTGTGTGTGTGTGTGTGTGTGTGTGTGTTTTCTAAAAGAGAGCCAGGACTGGGGGGCCTGGAAGGACTGAAGCAAAGTCAGATTTGGGAATTGTCTCCATATTTCTACTGACTGAAGGAATTTCCAAGACTCTCCCCCATTGCCAGTATCTATTTTATAGGCGCTGGGTGACCACCTGTTTTCAATCTTCAATCTCACCTTCAGCTCAGATGAGCCCTCTAAGGAGTGGCCTGTGAGCATAGGCCTGGCTCAGGGCAAAGGGAAAATGGCCTGCCCGTGGCTGTCTTTCCTGTTTGCTTTGTAAATGATTTCTGAGCCATGTGTGGGCAAAAGGCCTGTCCCAGCTCTGGCTTACATCATGTGTGTGGAACTCGAGTCCCACCGTGGAATGCCACGAGGAAGGGGGAACATTTGTGTGAGCCTCAGGTCAGCCCAGGCCTTCCTCACTGCAAATGGATTTGGGCTCATAAACTAAGAGAGGTTAGTTTGAAGCCCTCACAGTAGACCTCACTGAGCAGACTCCAGGTGACGTGAAAGGCAGATACATGGCATCTGGAGCCTGGCCTTGTACCCCTTCCAGATGGCTGCACCCAGAATCCAGGGTTTGGAGGTGGATATCCAGGGCAGCTGGATCACAAAGAAGTAGCCTAAGCAGGCTCCACCTAACAGCAGCTACGTGTGACAGATCTCCCAAAGTGATTCATGGAACAACAAAATCCTTTGATCTCTGGTGATAGATGGGATTGTCATTAAAGAGGCCTCTAGCCGGCTCTCCTAGGCTAAGCTCCTCAGCACACTCTGAGAAACTCTCAGCCACCAAGTCTCTTAAGACTGGAAGATACAGTTTAAGACACCTACTCCCAAGAGGTAGGGAGAATCTTACCTTGGCCACTTGCTCTGCCTGTGCCTGCGAACCAGGCAATTTTACAGTCTCCACACAAACGCTGCAGAGGTTCCAGAGAGCCCCAGTGACCGGCTGGAGCTGGGCATCCTCCTGCCAACCCAATCCCAGCCAATCTGGACTTGCTGTCTCCACACCTCACACCCTTTATCCATCCTCTAAGCTTTCTCCTGCCAAACCCCGTACTTGCACACACATTGAAACTTGACCTCACCCCCTTGGTGGAGTGCTGCGTTGAGGAGACTCAGATGGACCAGTTTAGAGCGTGTCTGAGAAAAGTTCCCCAGGATGCGTGCGGTGGACCCAGGAAATGCATTAAACCCCGGCCGGTGTGAGCCCAAGTGGCTTTGGTGAGCAGGGACACTGTGGGGTCAACAGCTTTTTATAAGTCCTGCTGTGTCGTTTTTCAGATAAGACAAAACACAGTCAGGGGCCAAGGTTAGGAGTTAGGAGCGGAGAGCACGCAAACACGACAGTTTCCTGACCAGGCCCTTCAGTACACTCAGGTTTGGGCAACCCAAAGGAAGGGTGTCCAGTCAATTGATGGTAGGTGCAGGACGGGCAGCAGCTGAGGTGGCTGCTGCCTAATGATGCCCAGTCCGAGGTGACAGCTATATGGCTTTTGTCATTGACCTTTCCTACCTATCCTTCTTCCTTCCACAGAGGAAGACGATGTGCAGAGCAAAGCCGACGATCGCTCTGCCCACTAGCTCTAGATGTCTGTCAGAGCCTCACACAGACTCCCCTAGATGGGGCTGGATTTCGTTCTGCAGAAAGAAAATCCTCCAGTCTAGAAGCCTCTGTCAATCTAAGGGGCTCAGTGAAGTCCATGACTTGGTTTGCATATCCACCCATTTTAAAGCGTTGATTAATGGTGGCTAAGCATCCACAAGATTTACATCCCTGGCCCTGGACACAAAAGCTTTTGTATGTGAAACACTAGTGTTTTCCTTCCTGTTATCATGATGTCAGGCCATTTAATACCACCCAATTCAAAAATAACATCCATTATTGAGCTGTTTCTCCTCTCTCTCTCTCTCTCTCTCTCTCT
>LOJH01022869.1:8864-19724 GCA_001685095.1 Ellobius talpinus
GTGGAGTCAGAGAGAAGCCATGGAGCCGCCACTGGAGACAGATGCTGGGAATTTTAATTGGTAAACCACTGCCACGTGGCAATACACAGATTAATGGAGATGGGTGAAATTAATATATAAGAGTTAGTCATTAAGAAGCTAGAGCTAATGGGCCAAGCAGTGATTTAAATAACACAGTTTCTATGTGATTATTTCAGGGCCAAGCAGCCGGGAACCAACAAGCAGCCTCCTCCTACATCAGGTTTCTACCAGTCCCCCAGGGCAGACTCCTGAACTCCACAGTTAAACTTGGATTTGACTGCCTATTGTACCCCAGACTGAACTCCCATTTCCCCCAGCATTGTTTCTCTTATCTCAGTAAGTGCCACTGCCGTCCACTTAAGTTACCCATGTCAGAGACCAGGCTTCATATGCGACTGTTTTTATTTTTCCTCATGTATAAGCAACATATTAATCCCCAGTGATCTAATTCCTTAATACTACTCATTGTTATGCAGATGTTTCCTGGCTTGATGAGGCAGCCCAGGTGACATGAATGCTGGTGGCTCTCACTATGTAAAACCCCTCTATTTAAGGGAAGGTATAGTAACTCTGTTCCAAATTAGCTCATACTGGGGCTGTGGGACCAGGATTTTCTATTCCCCACACTAATGAGTCTTTGGATGTGGGCATCCCCGGGAAAGTGAGCACCATTTCGGGCCACTGGTGGCTGATGGCAGAGAATGTCTGCACATAGCACTTCTAGCGGCCAAGGGACTGAGTTATTTATGGGCACTCCACGAGTTATGATGGATGTTCCACATGCTACCCTAGCTTTTACCCAGAGGCAGCTGTCTTGGACTGGGGCTACACAGCATTTCATTTGGTTTTCACACTACAGCCTCCAGTTTAGCTTTTTTTCGGTGATACACAGTGTATTTCAGAATCCATCTGCCCATCCTTTATATCAGCCTAAACTGAGACAAGGGATGCTTTTCAAACTTGACAGCCTCCGTATCCTTCCTACCACTCCACAAGATCAGGGCTGTCTTGTCCCTTTCAGGACCTACAGTTACCATTTCCCATTTGGGTGACTCTTCCACTATTACCTGTACTAGCCTGACTTTTTCGTCACTGTGACAAATTCCACAAAGAAACAGTCTCAATGAGGAGACTTTATTTTGGTCCATGGTCTCAGAGGTTTATTCATGCTCAGTTGTGTCACTGAACATCATGGCAAGCTTATGTGTTGTAGTAAAGCTGTTCACTTTCTGGTCACCAGGAAGGAGAGACAGATGCAAGATCTGCCCTTTAAAACACACCCCATGGCCTACATTAGCCAGACCCACTTCCTACAGTTTCCACTATTCCCCAATAGTGATATGGAATTATGAATCCATCAAAGGCTTAATGTATTGATTAAGTCAGAGTCCTTATGATCCAATAACCTCTCAGTGATTGGATTTACTAGGTGAGGACCGAACTTTCAACATGTGAGCCTTTTGTAGGACATGTCACATATGAAATAAAGCACACCCCTCTGTAGTGCTTTCCGTCCATCATGTGCAAAGGGAGCTTTCAAAACCACGTGACTACGCATCTCACTGTGCTTTTACAGCTCACCTTGGTTTCCTGTCGTCCTCGGGGATTGGAGCCCAGCCTTCTTAGCTCTAAGGATGGCAATGGGATGTGATGTGTACTTACCTATCTAGTATGATTCTCTTAGTGCTTATCCTACACCTCTTTACTTGATGCTTTAGCAAGACAGGATTATTTCAGTCTCCATTACCGACTAAACTGCTTCTTGAGCCTGGACCTTTTAAGTATTTTCTCAGGTCAGAATGTATTGAACTTGTTTGTCTCAATAACATGATTATGAGTATTTTGAGAGCAAGAAATGTCCACATCCTTATAGCAGGCACTCAATAAATAACAAATGAATGCATGAATATTCCTAGGAAGGAATAATGCCCCGCTGGATGTGCTTACGTATAAGTGGCAGCCGCTCAGAGGGAAATTCACCAAGGTTATTATTAAAGACAAACTGAAACAAGGTACAATGTTTTTTTTAATCTAAAAATTGGTAGAATTGCTTGGACTGAAGGCCACAGGGGTCTGATGCAATGAAAAAATAATAAACTGCAAATACCAGAGAGGGATCTTGGCGATATGGAACTAGAGGTTTAAGATGTTTTAGCTGGGGCTGGAGTGATGGCTCAGTGGATAAGAGAGCTTGTTGTTCTTGCAAGAAGACCTGAGCTAGGTTCCCAGAACCCATGAGACATCAACAATCACAATCCTGGAGTTCCAGGAGCTCCAGTTGTCTCTTCTAGCATCTGTGGGGACACACAGATGGACACACAAACATACAGAAAGAGGGAGAGAAAAAACTTTAAAATATTTTATTTTTATTTAATATTTTATTTAATGTGTGAAGATATTTTGCTTACATGTATGTCTGAGAACTGTGTTGAGTGTTTGGTGTCCAAGAAGACCAGAGGAAGGCATCAGATACCCAAGAACTGGAGTTACATATGGTTGTAAGCTGCTGTGTGGGTGCTGGGAATCAAATCTAGGTCCTCTGGAAGAGCAGCCAATGCTCTTAACTGCTGAGACATCTCTCCAGTCCCCACATACAATATTCTTACTCAGAACTCTTTCTTTCCCTTTATATGCTTCTGAATCTTGAAAACTTTCTGCAAGGGGCTGGAGAGATGTCTCAGAAGTTAAGAGCACTGGCTGCTCTTCCAGAGGTCCTGAGTTCAATTCCCAGCACCCACATGTCAACTCAAAACTGTCTGTAACTCCAGTTCCAGGACATTTGACTCTCACACTAATGAACATATAATAATAATAATATAATTTTAAAAAAGAGAAAACTTTCTGCAATAAGTATATTTAATGTAAGAAAAAAGCTAGTCATGTTCTATTTATCAAAAATTTGATACAATAACATTGTGTACAGATATATGACCAGCAAGTAAAAGTGAAAGTGCCTAGGGAAAAGAGGGAGTTAGCAAGAGCAGTGGGAGGTGTGATATGGGGTAGAGAGATATGGGGAGAATACGCTCAACATACACACATGCATGAACATTTTAATACAATTAAAGAATTGGAAAAACACTCAGACGCCATAGACTATTGTCCTGGTCCGCTCTGCATCTCTGTCCCCATCCTTCTGTCCACAGCACTAGCCCTCTTCTCAACCCTAAATGCTGTCCTCAACTTCAGGTGGTTCTGACACAAATCATAAGATTATCTCTTCTAATAACTTGAGTCTGGATTGGAGGCCCAAAGGGATAGGAGGTGTATAAATCTATTCCCCAGTAAGCAAAAGCAGCAGAGATGCCATTCCAGGACTTTCATTGCTAAGATCTCTGTAACTATCATGGTTCCTCCTCCTTCCACTTAGTCACCAGATATTCCTTAAACTCTGTAAGATATTGCCATGTGCCAAGGACTTAAATAAACATCCTTTATTTAAGCTAGTGTCTGTTACATGCAACAAAAATTCTAGCTAATCCAAATACTAATAAAATGCAAAGAATGTTCAGAAGATGAAGCATGATTAATAAAAACTCAGAGAGGGAAATTGGGGTTCATCCTGAAGATCTGAAAAGCAAAGCAGCCAGCTACTTGTTCTTACCTCGACCTCAGTCTGAAATGGCGATCCTGCCTCCAGGAATCTCAGAATGAGACTGTGTCTGAGAGCTGTCTCCTCYATTTTATATTCCTCTCTAGGGCTGGGATTAAAGTCATGCCCCACTGGGATTAAAGGTATGCACCCGATTTCTACGGCAACTAGTGTGGCTACTGGGGTTAAAGGTGTATGTTACCATAATCTGGTCTGTAAGGTTGACCAGTGGGACTCACTGGACACTTAGCCTACATGGTGAGTTCCAAGGTCAACAAGAGACCTTGTCTCAAAATATACAGTAGAGAGTGATAAGACAAAACACTTGGTGTCAACATCAGGTCTACACAATGCACATGGGTAAGTGCATATATAAACAAACACAACAAGCATTTTGTTTTCCCAAAATAATTTATAAATTTAGCCTAAGAGCATCAAAATACTGGAAATTGAATTAATGCTATAGTTTAGTAGTTGAGTACTTGCCTAGTATGAATAAGGTCCTGGGTTCAAACACACCACAGAAAACAAAACAAATTAGCCATAAGGAAAGCATTTGCTATGGGATAATCCTTCTGTATGCTGTGACTATGTGCCGCTACTCTCATTGGTTGATAATAAAAGTTGCTTTGGCCTATAGCAAGGCAGAATAAGGCTAGGTAGGAAAGCCAAACTGGATATAGGGAGAAAGAAGGGCAGAGTCAGAAGAGAGATGAGCAGCCGTTGGGGAAGCAAGATGCTAGAGAACAGGTAAAGCCATGAAGCCGTGTGGTAAAATGTAGATTAATAGAAATGGGTTAATTGAAGTTGTAAGAGCTAGTTAGTAATAAGCCTGAGCTATAGGCCAAACATTTTGTAATTAAGATAAGCTTTTGTGTGATTATTTGGGACCAGTTGGTCAGGGCAAAAGAAAAGCTCCACTTCTGATTACAAACATGTCTATAGTCATAAAATTAGCTTGGATCGTCAATCTTTTTTTTTTAACATTTACTTATTTTTCATGTATGGGGTAGTCACCAGTACATGTATATGGAAGTCTGAAGACAAATTGTAGGAACTTCTCATCCTACCATAAGAGGGCCCCTCGGATCAAACTCAGTTTGTCACACTTGGAAGCAAGTGCCTTTACCCTCTATCTTAGTTATTCTTCTGTTGCTGTCATAAGACATCATGACCAAGGCAGATTCTAGAAAAAGTTATTTGGAGTTTATAGTTTTAGAGGGTTAGAGGCCTTGGTGGCAGAGCAGAGATAGCAGGTGGTAGGCCACTGGGGCAGCTGAGAGGTCACGTCTCATAGTGCAAGCCTGCCTAAGGCCTCCTGCCTGGGGCTGTCAGGCAGGAGACTTTGGAAGTGTCAAAGTCTGTACCTCTCCCACCGCCTCCACTCTGGGACACTTTCTCTGACAAGGCTACACTTCTAATCCTTCCCAAACACTAACTGGGGATCAAGTATTCAAACACATGATTCTATGAGGCCATTCTCACTCAAATCTCTACACCCACTAAGCCATCTCACCGGCTCCATAAAATTAGTTTTAAAATCTCCTTTCCATAAAAATTCTTCCACATTTAACTGTTTAAGATTAATTTAGAATGTGTGCTATATAAGCCTATTTGTTGTTGCTGCTGTTTGCTTCATTTCAATTCATTCTTTCTCTGGGGAAAAAAGTAATGAAGCACAAAGTATTATTTTCAACCTTTTCCATAAAGATTTTGTAGGAAGGGTTATATTGGTAAACATATAGCTTTTCTTTAGAATTTGGTTAGCATTAAGGAAATTAGCATTTCCTCATTAGCACTGAGGAAGCATTAAAGAAGATGCTGTCCTTGCTCCTAAGATCTCATCCTGTAGACAGAAAAAAACAAAACAAAACCAAACCCTGCGCACAATGAAGCCAGCTACTATTATAGAGAAGCCATTCAGATGTCATGAAAGAAGTGTGGCCACATGGGCATACTGCACAGGACTTTATGAACACACAGAGACCTTTAAAGGGCAGAACACAATGCATACTGGCAAAGTCACCACAGAAATTCTCAATAAATACTGAAGCTCGAGCCAATGATCAAAGAATAAGTAGAGTTTTAACATGGAAATAAGAGAAAAAGAAAAGAAGCAAGGAAGGAATACAGGGAGAGAGGGGTGAAGAGAGGGAGGAAGGAAAGAAAATTCTGCACCAACTACTCAGGAGGCAGGAGGATCATAAAGTCAAAGCTTTCCTGGGCTACAGAGTAAGTTTGAGGCTATTCTGGGCAACCTGGGGAGACCCTGTCTCAAGAAAAAAGTAAAAAGAAGGTTGGGAATGTAGCTCGGTGGTGAAGTGCTTGCCCGGCATGTTCAATCCCTAATGGCCTTTAGTTTAAAAAGAAGCAAAGAAAATTCTACACAGGTCTGAAATTCCAGAGCCTGGGGCTCATCTACACTTTTAAATGAAATGTTTGAAGCTTTAAAAGCATAGGGAATAATACACTCTTTTGTTCTCTGCACACAACTCTGTGAAATATTAACTCACTGTCGTCGTATTTGCTTCAGGCCTACTTGTTAAGCCGAGAAACACCACAGATTCAGCTTTGCCCTCTGCATGCTCTGTCATGATCCTTGCTTCCTCAGCTAAAGTCCCTACTATCCCACATGCAGAGATTATTATTGTACCTGTTTAAAAACACATCTCACGTATGGAAATGTTAGCATCTGCGGCATATCTACCACCTCTCGTTTTCCACTCAGCATTGTACTTTTTAGATGCATGCATACTCAAGTTCTGGTTCTTATTCAGTTATTCATTTACTTATCTGCAGCACTGGGATCTGAGTCCAGGGCCTCAGGCATGCTATCTGGGTTTAACTAAATTGTGACCACAAGACAATTTCCACATTCACTCTATTGAAGGAAATTTACATTATTTGGGGTAATTTTTCCGTTGCGGGTGTTGCTTTAGTGAACATGCCTTCTTTGCATCTGAGGAAGAATTTCCTTTTAGAATTTTGTGGAGAAGTAGAATTGCTAGATTGTAAGATAAAAGCATCTTAAGAGATCTTATTAAATTGTCTTCCAATTTGTAAGACCTCTCAGTAGTGTATCAAACTTCCCAGGTCATCTTTGGAATTCTGCTGATGACACCAAAGGCCTGGGGCTGCCAGCAGTCTCTGTGAACTGGCTGTACGTGATGATGATCATCTGTGTTGGCTTCACCAGCAACTATTCAGCCTGAGCTAATGGGACACATCAAACCTCTGGAAAGAACTGAAGAGCAAAGAAAGGATTGATGATCATAATGCGTGAGGACTAGATGAACACCTTACTCATTTTTGATCCCAAGTATGTTAATATAACAAAACTCAGTAATCATGGCTCAATAAATGTTTAATTGACCAGGACTAATGTTAATTATGATCTGCTTTTGGCTTTCACTTCTTTAAGCTTTAATTCCACCACCTATAAACTGTGGATAATAATATAATTTATGAAGTCATTCTAAAGCTAAAATGAGACAAAATTGTGCAAACGTTTATACATTTTAAAGAGCTATGCCAAATAAGCTATAGGAGAAAGCCATTTCCAGGCTGCAATTTCTTTGGCACAACTGAATAACATTTTGGTGGCTCAAGAGAACTTCCAGGTTTCTTCATTCTTCCTGGGACCCCAGCAAATTCAGAAATCCAACTTACCAGTGTTCCATGTTGGTTTAAGTAAGAAATGTCCATCAAGGGCTCAGGAATTAGAATAGTTGTCCCCAGTTCATGGCATTGTTTGGGAAGTTTTAGTAGGTGGGGCCTTGCTGGTGGAAGCCTGTCATTGTGGACAGCCTTGGAGAGTTGTACAGCCTCTGGCCACTTTCTCTGCTTTGTGCTTGTGTTTAAAGACATGAGCTCTCAGCTTCCTGTTCCTGCCACCATGCCTGCCCCTTGCTGTTGTTAATCCTACCTGTGGAGAATAAGACCACTACCACAATTTAAATCCAAATCTGGCCAGGCAGTGGTGATGTACACCTTTAATTCCAGCACTGGGGAGGAAGAGACAAGTGGATCTCTGTGAATTCGAGGCCGGCCTGGTCTACAGAGTGAGTTCCAGGACAGGCTCCAAAGCTATAGAGAAACACTGTCTCAAAACCCCTCCCCTGCAAGAAGAAAAAAATCCAAATTTGAAGCAAACTTAAATACTGGCCAGGTCGATGGGCTCTGGCCAGGTCCGTCTCTGGTTCCCCAGAAAAAATGGCCCCAAGTCACAGTTTGTAGCAGCTTAAGTGTTTTCCATCAGGTCCAACCAGGGGCAAGCATAGATCCTGACAAATTTCCTACCTACATACCTCCTGCCCAAATGTTATCAAGCACATCCACTGCAGACGGGTCAAACAAATTTGTTTAGGTAGTGAAAACATGTGACTTGCTAGCTCTCATAAAAACAAAAGCCTCCAGCACTTCAGGAACTGTTTGTCCTTGGATAAGGAGCTTGCAGATCAGAGATATTTCTGCTTCACAGACCTCTAAGGCACAGGAACTAAACCTTAAAATGTAACTTTGGCTCTCACACTGCTATACTTCCCTGTCATGATGGACTCTGCTGCTTCTGGAGCCATAACTCAAAAAACTCTCCCACAAACTGATTTTGATTATGGTGTTTTATTATAGCAACAGGAAAGAATTTAATATAAAAGTTGGTACCAAAGAGTGAGCTCTTGTGGTAATGAACCTGATGGCATCGCTTTTTTGGAAGAATGTGGAAAACCTTGGAGCTTTGGATTAGAAAAGTGGTCAGATGTTTCAAATAGAGCTTAATTGATGGTCCCAGTAGGAGCCTGAAAGATGTACTACAGAGGCCTGGTTCAGCACGTTTCAGAGGGAAGCAAGGATTCTAACAGCAACTGAGCTAGAGGTCATTCCTGTGAGAGTTTGGCAAAGAAAGAGGCTGCCTTCTGCTCTTGTCCTAAGAACTTGCCTGAGGTTATTTTTCAAAGTAATGGACTAATTTATTTGGTGTAGGAAACTCAAGACAGAATAATAATGAATCTGTGATGTGACTATTACTGAGTTCCCTTATGCTGGTCTTCTGTTAAAAAAAAGAGCAAATGGTCAAAAATAAATACAAACTATACAGTCTGGAGAGAAAAAGAACACTAGTAAGCTTAATGCCAAGGCCAAAGTATGTGCTGAAAGAAGGGTTGTAACCATTAAGGAGAGGACTACTGTGTGCTGGAACAAAGAGGGGGGCTGCGCTCAGGGCAAGACCCCACCCAGCTACACTCCCAACTTGTGAAAGAAAAAGATCTAAAGAGTTTTCAGCTCCTGAAAAGTAACTGCAGCAAAAGCCACATAATGATAATGCTCTGGAGCTGCACATTTGCAAAGGAACTTGGCAGTGCCATCCACATGGTGCTGGCTTTAGAGGCACAAAGGGTCCAAGAGTTACAGGTCACGGGTTCTTCCACTGCAGTTTCAGAGAGCTGCTGAAGTCAGGCAGTATGTGGTAGGGGTGCTCCCGTGTGATGCTTCCCGGCCAGGATAGACTCTTATCCCACTGGGACCGTAAGTGAAAAGAAACTCTTTCTTCCATAAGTTACTTTTGGTCATGATATTTACCACAACAGCAAAGAAAAGTAACTAAGATAGTCACATACAAAGATAGAGTTGTTGAGCTGGGCGGTGGTGGCCCACGCCTTTAATTCCAGCTCTCGGGAGGCAGAGGCAGGTCAAATTCTGTGAATTCAAGGCCAGCCAGATCTACAAAGTGAGTTCCTAGGACAGCCAGAACTGTTTCACAGAGAAACTCTGTCTCAAAATCAAAACAACAACAAAAAGGTAGTTGTTGAAAACTAGGTATTCTTGGCAGAACATGGTAGTTGGTGCATGTCTTTAATCCCAGCACTTGGGAGGCAGACACAGGTGGATCTCTGAGTTTGAGGCTAGTATGGTCTATAGAGCAAGTTCTAGGACAGCCAGGGCTACACAAAGAAATCCTGACAGAGAAAAGAAGAAGGAAGAGGAGGAAGAAGAGAGGGGAGGGAAGGAGGAGAAAAGAAAGGCATGCTTATCCTTACCCTCAAAGAATATCAAAGAGGAACTCGTTTGTGGTATATGAGGTGTGGTGGTTTGGATAAGAATGGCCCCGATAGGGTCATAAATTTGAATGTTTAGTTACTAGAGAGTGGAACTGTTTGAAAGTATTCTAAGGATTGGAAAGTGTGGCCTTGTTGGAAGAAGCCTATCACTGGGGTTGAGCTTTGAAGCTTCAAAAGCTCACGCATTCCAGGCCCGATCTCTGCCCGCTGCTGCCTGAGGGTTAGGAAGTAAAGCTATAGCACAATAGTACCCAAGTCTGCATTTTATTCTGCCACTTCCTCATTTTTCCCTGATATTTTAAAGGTCAACTCAATTCCTATCTAGCTAAATCATTCCCCGCTCCTCTTATTTCTCTTCTCTATTTAGATCGTCACTACCCTTCACCTACTTTTCATATTGAAGAAATCTAGAAAACATTTGCCTAGGGAAAAACAAGATTTATCCTTCAACAAGATAATCCCACAGCACACTTTTTCTTTTGTCACAGATTGGAGTGACAATGATTTTTCTTTTGTGTTAATGTTTCTTTTTCCTTTTTGATATTGCTATTGATTGAACTCAGGGTCTCGACTCCTTTCAACTGGAACCTTTGAAATCTGAAGCCCCTGTCTGTTCATCTCAATAGCCCCTCACTTAAAAGTAAGTCTGTTCATCATTCTCTCCACTGCCAAACTTCACTCAAAAGACAACCACATCTTTATTTGTATTACTCAGATTTATCCTTATATAATATATATAATGTACATATGTATATATCCTCTTATATATTACATCTGAAGCTGCTACTATATTAGCACCTCCTGGAATGCCCTCTCATGTACCCAACCGCAACATGCTTAAGGGAAACTCACATTTCTTCTCTTTCTAAGGTCCTTAGAGGACTTCCATTATTTCAATTATTTGGAATTGCAGAAGCACATTCATCAGCCAGATGTGGTATTAGCAAAAGCGGATGGGGAGGGGCCAGAGAAGATAATTAAGAAGCTTGCATCCTGACACAGAAAATAGAATTCCGATGTGCAGACATCTGGGGTCTGTGTGGGGTAACAGTAAAGTGTTTTTCCTTAGGCGAGAGAACCCATGAACCCTGGATACTGACTTAATTACTAATTCACAGAAATCTTTTAGATATAGAGACAGATATAGGATACCCATATACAGGTCCATGTTTATATCTAAGAAAGGCTATT
>LOJH01022871.1:265-19723 GCA_001685095.1 Ellobius talpinus
CCTTCACCAGCACAACTCAAAGAAGGGAAACACACAAACTCTATCACCAAAAAAATAATAAAATAACCAGAGTTAACAAAAATACCTTACTAAGGAAGATTTCTTTCCACCTTTAAAATCTCTAACTCTTTTACATTTTCTAGAACTATAAATATATAATCATAGTTATAGTATATTTATTAGTAAAAAATAAGAACTTTAAAAGTCTCCAGATAATCTCTGTGACTGCAGGTGAATGCATGTGACCTAATATCAAACTATTTGTAGCTAGTAACTTCCTGACATTTGGAGGGCTAAATATACATTATTTTTAAATTAATGTAAATGCAGCATCTATGAAAAGAACATTTGTTAATATTTTTCTGTATTGTAAGTTTTTGATGCTGCAGAATTTGCAATTTAGAACTACTTTAATGAGTATACTATTTATAGTTTATGGCTGAATAAGAAGAGAAGCTAGAACAAATGGAAAATTACCACACAATACTGGGCTGTCCGTTGTAATTTAGATTCTTGACTCCAACTACTCAAGGTTAAGTACGAATACCTTAGGTCCATTGCTATAGCTAAACAATTCCAGGAGTGGTAAGTTGCATGGCAAACCTGCTTCCCAAATAACTGTCTGTTGCTGTTGCTGGGCAATGACTCACTTTTTATATTCTAGTTTGTCTGTGTAAGACATCAATACAACTCACTGTGATAGGCAATTTGTATTGGATCAGTTGCATGCTGGTTTAATAGAGCAGAAGTTTTGACATTATTATTAAGCATTTACAACATAAAGTTATGAAAAATCCTATCTGTGGGCCTAAAATAATTTGACATTTCACTCTGCTGACTTGAAGAGGCCAAATTATAGATTTTCTTTTTAATGTTGAAGGGTTGATTCACTTCCCATTAATTAAACGTCCAGAGTATTTGGAATTAAGTTGTCAGGTTTTATAAATGAAGCCAAAGGCATTCTTATTTCTCATTCTGAGCTTGCTGAAATTTAAACTGCACCTCCTGGAAAAGGAGGTGTTGCAATTTTATTTTGGCTGCTTCAACATTACTGCAGAAATCAGCTAGATCTCCATTATTTTGAGATGTGGAATGCCATCAATGTAAAAAAGTACAGTGAATCCATGCACTGCACCTAGCCAGAGGTGTCTGCAGGGAGAATCTGGGCTAAGACATGGTGATGTGTAATAAAATCATTATTTCCCAGAACACAGTATGTCTTCATAATTACTCTCAAACTGAGATGTGAAAAACTTCAAACATGTATACTGTACTGGAATAGTATTTCTAAATTGATCTAAAATAGTGACTGTTTAGCAAATTCCTAATATCCACCTAATGTATCCAGCAAAAGTCAAGACTGGAATGTACTGCTACTAGAGCAAATGCTGAAGACAAGTAGTCACCAAGGATATGATGTAAGATGAAATATTTAAAGGCAGTATGAAGAATAAACACAAAACTTAATAATATCTATTAGATAGTATGTTAGAATTTAAGTTAGTTAAAACATTTAAAATAGGACAAAAGGTAGAAGCCAAAGTAAATCATTAGAAAAATTGGGATTATTCAGTCACCACCTAATCTTTAATTATTTAATCTGATTCACTTGTAGAAATGTTAAAAGTAGTATACACTTAATTTCTCAAGGAGCCATCACATGGAAGACATCCAAGGAAGGCCTTCAGTTAGAATGCAAACAAAGAAAGAAAAATGGAATACCTACTCTACTGTCCCAATATCTGCAATTTCTGTTTCTGTTTGTCATAAGTGTCTGAAAGTCAACTTGAACATGTATATTCCCCAAACTCCAGAGAATAAGCAATAAAGGTCTCCTTAATGCTTTCTTTGCAGTCTAGTAAGATAAGGAAGGACTCTACAGTAGCTGATTCTGATCTCAATCACCCATCACTCTTACCCATTCAACAAGTGTTCCCATTTCTCTAAGACTAAGGAGTCTTCTGGCCTCAGGTTGTCAGTGGAAAAATCAGGAAGGTTTTCTCCATTATGGTTAGAGGAACTTGAAGACTTATCCCTGTATCACAGGCTACTGCCTTGGAATATTCCTTCTCTGTGATGTCACTTACTTTATTCTTTATTCAATCAATCAGCTCATGGCATGCTTGGCACCAATTCCACGCATTGCACACCACCAAGAAAGTTGTGTTTCCTTTACTCTGTGTCTAACTTTCTACTGTTGAGTCTGCACATACTGCCAGACCCTCCTCAGCCTTGTAATTCAGACCTCTGTGATGTGGAATATGTTTTTATTACCATTGGCTCATAAAGAAGTTGTGTTGGCCTATGGCAGGGCAGAATAGAGCTAGGCGTGAAAACTAAACTGAGTGCAGGGAGAAAGAAGGTGGAGTCAGGCAGAGACCAAGTAAGTGCCAAAGGAGAAAGACACTGGAACCTTACTGGTAGGCCACAGCCTAATGGTGATACATAGATAAATGGGTTAATTTAAGAATTAAATGTACTAGGTAGAAATAAACCTGAGCCATCGGCCAAAGAGTGTTGTAATTAATATAATTTCTGGGTGATTATTCAGGTTGGGGCACCTTGGAAACTAAAGCACAGTCTCTGATTACACCTCTGCACAGGTGCCTCTTTTACAGACTCCAGACACACACCACTTGCCATGATATTATAAATATAATTCTGCTTTCTATATTGCCTCCATTATGATTTTATTTTTCTTAGCCTTGTCACTAAGTTAACTACATTTACATAAGTAAATCTCAATATATTTATATTACTATAGATTTAATACCATAAGAATAAATGAATAGCAACCTTTAATTTTGTTTATTTTATTTTTATACTACCAATGGAATTTAGTGAGAATAAGCTTGTCATCTCTGTGGTCATGATTGTTGTGTCTCTAGCATATTTTTTAGTGTTCTTTCTCTGAGACAGGATTTTACTCCATAGTCTAGGCTGGCTTGTCCTATGCAGCTCAGGCTGGCCTAAAGCTCAAGGCAATACCCATATCTTCTATAAAGTACTGAGTACTAGAATTGCAAGTATGAGCCACCACACCTAGATTTCTGAAAGTGGAGACTTCTGACAAAGCCTAATAGTTGAAGTTCAATTTCCTCTTCCTCGGGCTGTATGTTAGACAATGCCAACTGATAACCCACACAAATATTCCATAAAGGTAAAAGGATTAAAGTCATTTCACCAAAGTCAAAATAGCCTATACTGGTGATAATTTTAACTAAGGATGTACTGGATTTCAATGACCTCATACATAAGTGTTGAGCTACAATCCCTGTGTTTCTGAACATGTGTTGCACTAACATAACCTAATGAGAACATGTAGATGTGTGGATATAGCTACATATATCATGGCAACACAGTAAGAGCCACCTCTGGTGTTTGTGTTTGCCTTGTGCTTTACTTGAAATAAAGAACTGCTCATGGTTCACCTCTGTATACACCAGGAAAGCTAGCCGGTCAGCTTCCAGAAAGCCTTTTGCCTCTGTCTCCAATCTCCCTATAGGATCAGTGCTATTGATGTCCATGCTACTGTGTGCTGCATTACACGGATTCTGAAGATTGGAGCTGGAATTCTTGGCCTTGTGGAGACTCTCTACTCACTGAGTAGTCCCTGCAGTCTGAATGTCAGAACTTATTTTATAATAGGTAATTGTTTCATTGTGTTTATTTATTTGCAATTGTTTCTATGTTCTTAGCCTTTTCTTATAGTTTCCTTTTAATGCCTAATATTATTACCCTCTTCCTCTCTCCCCCCTCAAATTCCAGTTTTCAGTCTTATTGACATTTTCTATTGTTTCATTATATTTTGCTGTGTAAATCTCTGGTTTTAAATATTCTTTCTTTACTTTCTTAGACTTTGTAATTTTCTCTTAAGGACTTAATAAAATGTAAATCAAAGACATTTATTATGATTTTTTCTTTTAGAACAAAAATGTCTAAAATTATACACACTTAAATAGTTCAGCTTTTCAACATTCTAGTTTTCTTCCACTTTGAAACTAGAAAATAGGTGATAACAGCCATAATAATTGTTCTCTTGTGTATAGATCATATTATAGTTTGTGTTAAAAAATTTAAATCAAGTAATGTTTTTACTTTATTCGTGGTGTTACTACTAAAGCTAAGAACTGTATCTGGTATTTAGAGTATGCTGATAACAAAAATGAGGCAAAAACTGTATTTCTACTTTGCAAATGGAAATACTTCAAATATAGAAAGTGAGAAAATTATCTGCAATCACAGAAATTAAAAATCAAATGCCTGCAATCTGTCATATGATCATCTCATAAAATGAGAATGACTTTGATTCCTTCTCTCATTTTTCAGTCATATTTGCTATTTAGATTTCAAATTTTACAGGTGGATTTATTATTTCAATTTCTTTTGGAATTAGTTATCCATTTTGATTGGTATTTGAATATTCTTTCATTATTGTTGGCCTTACATAATTTCTAACAGTGGTAAAAATATGTTGTTGCACTTAGACCTTATGATAAGCATGCTCATGCATTGTTGCTATGCTGAGATCACAGTGAGAAGTGTTATTTCCAACACTGGCACAAATACCTTCTGTGAAGATTTTCTAATGTTCAGTAGAGGAGTTTCCTCTCTTTCCTGAGGAGCATCATCCCTAGATACCTCTTATTGGATGACTTATGGCCACATGTATTGCTTCTGTCAAGGCACAAAATCTTACATTTTCAACTATCGTGAGTTAATGACTCACTGATTTTTAATGAAATTAATTATTAAGGCAGCTAGACTGTAATATGCTTTGCTGATATCAATGCAGAATCAAATATTTGGAGGTACTTTGTTTCCATTATGAAATTCAGCTAGATAGCTATATTTGTGCCTGTTGTTTTATAGATAAAATGCTTTGCTATAAAGTATGAGTGGTGGAATCACATTTGGTCAAATATCTATCATAGCGGTTTTTACTTTGCATGTGGAGTGACAGACTTGTTGAAATGAGCTCTTATCCTTTGTAACCATGTTCTGATATGAAATAAGACATATTTGGATAATGAACCAAAATGTTTTCATTAGGCATCTACTAACAGAAGTTAAACAGAAACTTGGAAATGATGGGCCAATCTTTTTCTTATATTCTCAGGGGAGATGGCTCTGCTAGATTCTGTTCTTTTCAGCATTAGCATCCCTGAAATAACACACTTCAACTGTTTTAAGCCACCATGTTATACTCAGCAGGATTACACAACAAACCAGAGAGGCCAATCTCAAATATTGAAACTCAGATGAAGAATTTTATTCAACTGTTGCATCTTTCTTATAGAATCTGAAATGTATTTGTAGAGTCAAAAACAAAATTTGTAAGAGTATATCTTATAATGAAATGTCAGCACACAAGGTTTAGAGTAAATCTTTATGTGATCCAATGGATAATGATGGGTAGTGATTTCATGAAAACTGGATGAACCCAAGGGAGACCAAAGATCATACATTCACTGAGTTCCAAATGGGTTCTTATTATATTTGAATGTGACTTTTGCATGACAAAGAACAACAAATAAAATTAGATCAGGAAAATTTTAGGTCACAGAAAATATTATAGTCTAGAAGAAAATATTTAAAATAATAATATTTCTAAATTCAAACTGGAGCTTCATGAAGAAAAGACTACATTTATCCATTTATCATATTTGGAACAGCAGGAGAGAAACATATTGCCCCTACCTCATGAAATTTCTTTCACCTGATTAACCCTAACATGGAAGAAATGTTAAAAAATCCTCTCTTCAGTCCAATTAGAACAAGACAGCTTGTGTCCTTGCCGAAAGAAAGAATCTTTCATTTCATCTAAAAACCAACACAGTGAAAAGTAACAGACTCATAACCTTTTAAAAGAGCATAGATAGAGTTATTCTCAGTAAATCTGTAATACTTTAAAACACAGACTTGAGAAAGAATTTCATGTGCTGTTATATGGAAATTTTTGTGCTAAATAGACCCAAGCTTCCAACTCAGTCCTGGTTGTCACATAATAGGGGCCAAATATTGATGAAGGTGTGAATAGATACATTGCACTAGTATTAAAAATAATAAATGCAATATTAGTACTCAAGGAGAAGAAAAAAGCATGGCCAGTTTTTTGTGTGACATGACTAAAAATTACAGAACTCAAGAGTTTTTTTGAGACATTCATTTCTAAATCTGTGCTTTACTTGTATATCTCTCACTTAAGAGTACGTACCCATTATTGGTGTTAGTCAGGAGACAATTCACAATGTACCATTGATTTTCAACCAACATACATAGTTTAAAAATTAAAAACTAAACCATGAAGGCAAACAGTTAAAAATGACCAGTATCATCAGAAGATACAGCAATAATATTGACTTTATTTTAACATCCTGTAATCTCTTCTGTGTCTAAAGGCCTAAAGGGTTGGAAATCACTTTCTTAGCTGGCCTGACAGTAGGGTTTCAGTTAAAGTGACTTTGTGTGTGACGGAAAGCAGAATACGGAAAAGCCATTATTCTTTGGCGAGAACATGTTGTGATGCACTTGGCATTTGTGTCTGACAGACAGGCAGCTGCAAAGGACTCTCCCTGTGAACCATGCTCTTAAAATACTGTCACCTGCCAAGTCCCCTTCAGATTCTTGCATTGTCCAGTTTTCTAAATAAAGATACAGTGTCCCTATCCTTTGGTCTTTTTACAACAGTTTGAGCTTCAAATTCTTACTGAAAATACACCACGTTTCATGTGTAAGTGAGAAATCTGAAGAAAGACAGAAAAGAACAAAATTACACCATGGTAAAAAGCCAACGATGAATTAAAAGTCATTTAACACTTGAGAACATATACTGAGGAAATGATTAATCCAGCAGGAAAGGCATATAAGGACTCTCAGAGTAGGCTGCAGAGGAGGCAATTTCTCATGGTGTTTATAGGTTTCAGACAGGGGCTTCCGAAGCATCTTTGGTTGACTTCAAAGTCTTATCAGTCCCTTCTCAATCTACCAGTGCATGGACTGCAGCAGGGTACCTATACCTGTCTCTCTTTTATGCATTTAAAAATAATGCATATAATTGTATTGAAGGGAATAAATCTTAAGACTGAAAATGTTTATCTGATTATAATCAGTGTGATTGGTTTTCTGTTGAGGTCTTTGATCCATTTGGACTTGAGTTTTGTGCATGGTAATACATATGGATCTATTTTCATTCTTCTACATGTTGATATCCATTTATGCCAGAACCATTTGTTGAATAAGCTTTTTTTTTCATTTTATACTTTTTTGCTTCTTTGTCAAAAAGCAGGTGTCACTGATATTAGTAAAAGACCTCAACATAAAACCAATCACACTGAACCTCATAGAAGAGAAAGTGAGGAACACACTTGAATGCATTTGCACAGGAGACCACTTCCTCTATATAACTCCAGTAGGATAGACACTGAGAGCAACAATTAGTAAATGGGAACTCCTGAAACTGAGAAGTTTCTGTCATGCCAAGGACATTGTCAGCCTAACAGAATGACATCCTACAGATTGGGAAAAGACCTTCACCAACTCCACATCAGACAGAGGGTTGATCTCCAAAATATACAAAGAATTCAAGAAATTGTTCATCAAAAGAAACAAATAATCTAATAAAAAATGGAGTACAGACCTAAACAGACAACTTTAAAAAGATGAATCTAAAATAACTGAAAGACACTTAAGGAAATGCTCAACATCTTTAGCCATCAGAAAATGCAAATCAGAACAACTCTGAGATTTCATCTTATACCTGTCAGAATGGTCAAGTTCAAAAACACTAATGACAGCTTATGATGGAGAGGATGTGAAGTAAAGGGAACAGTCCTCCATTACTGGTGAGAGTGCAAACTGGCACAGCCAATTTGGAAATCAGCATGGTGATTTCTCAGAATATTAGGAAACAGCCCACCTCAAGAACCAGCAATACTACTTTTGAATATATACCCAAAGGATGCTCAGTCATACCACAAGGACCTGTGATTAACTATGTTCATAGCCAGAACCTGGAAACAACCTAAATGTCCCTTGACCAAAGAATGAATAAAAAGTGGTACATTTGCACAATGGAGTACCACAGAGTAGAAAAAAATAATGATATTTTGAAACTTGCAGGCAAATGAATAGATCTAGAAAATATCATATCGAGTGAGGTAACCAAGACCCACCAATACAAATATAATATGTACTCACTCATCAGTGTATTTTAGACATAAAACTAAGAAAAACAAGCCTATAATTCACAATTCCAGAGAATCTAGACAGCAAAGTGGATACTACAAGAGACATACATGGCTCAAATCCTCTTGGGAAGTAGAAAAATACAAGATCTCCTGAGTAAATTGGGAGCAAAGGAATCACAGGAGATGGTATAAGGGGAGGGGGAGGAAGGAAGGGGAATAGAGAATAAGATATAGTTCAATAAAAATAATAAAATAATTATACAAGGCTCCAAAGAGGCCTTCACTGATGTTTTGCTTGGACTGACTTCAGTTGTAAATATAATGATATCAGATGAAAAGATAGATTAATATTAGTTGAATTATCTTTTGAAGATGCTAATTCAGAAATCAAAATGGTGATGAGGACTTTAAAAACAACATCAGACAGATAGATGAATGGATATGAAATACAGCTAATAATAAATCTTACACCTATGATGATAATTGGATAGAAGTAATTTCTAAAAATTTCAAGAAAAATCAAAATTTCAGATGTTTTAATTATGGTACAAAAGGTCATTTGAAAAGGGATTGTAGTTAAGGAGTTCAAAGAAACATTGTGTTTTCTAGAGATAATCCAAACAGGAGGCCCCAGTCTACTGGAGTATGGAGAAGGTATCATAAAGGCTAGATCTTGACTAATTAATGCAGATCAACAAGGGATAGGCAAGGTAATCCATTGCTATCTGGAAACTCCCTGAGGGGCCTTTCACAGGCTCAAATATCAAATTTGTTTCAATCATTTCCTATCAGGATTGCAGAAACTCATCTACAGAACTATTAAAAGATGTAATGACTATTGTTAAAAACTATACTGCTCTGAATATGATCAAAGATTAAACAACTTCAGTGGTTAAAGCAACACATTCAGGAAAGACTAAAAAACAACTATGCTGATCATAGCTAAAAATAAAAGACATTGAAGTTGACGGTTTAGTAGACACAAGTGCAGATGTAACTAATTGTAACAATAATTACACAAACATTTAGACATCCAGATTGGCCTCTTCAAGAGGCCAAGCATGTTCAGCTTCTAGGTAGTGGAACTTGATCTCAAGTAAAACAAAGTACAAGATGGGTCAAATGTATAAGACCAAAAGTACAGATAGGAAAATTAAAACCATATGTGTCTAACCTTATGGGAATGTGATTTATTAAAGCAATGAGAAACAGAGATTAACATTTCCCCAATCTTAGAAATTTCCATACATTTTATACCCCAATACAACAGGGGCAAATAAAGAAAGACTACTTTAACATGATATAGAAGAAAACTAGAACAGTTACTTGCTTCAATACTTGAGACATCAGGTCATTAATTCTTCAGAAAAGTATTCTGTTGTTTAGGCAGTGAATCCACCCTCGATCAAATATCCTGAAGGCAACCATTTCCTAGGTCAAACCTCCTAATTAAAAAAAAAGAGCAGGCTGGATGTCATGCCTTTAATCCCAGCACTTGAGAGACAGAGACAGGCAGATCTCTGTGAGTTCAAGGCCAACCTGGTCTATAAGAGCTAATTCCAAGATGTTCTCCAAAGCTACAGAGAAACCCTGTCTCAAAAAACAAAAAACAAACAAGCAAAAAATCAGAGGAAGGAGCAGAATTAAGGTTGAATTCTCTGACCTTTGGTCAGGTTAAGAGGATAAACCTCACATGGTGTTATGGTAAAAGTAAAATGCTGCAGGTTCATGAGTGGCTGCAGCAGGCAGGGGTCCTGAGACCACACTTCAGTTTCCCAAAGTGGCAGCAGGCAGTGGGCCATGAGACCATGCTGCAGGTACCCCAAAGTGGTGGCAGGCAGTGGTCTGCAGGTCCTGAGAGCAGCCAGTCCCAGGCAGGGAGCCACATGGTGGATGAGAGACCTTGATGGGGTAGCCAGTCCCACAAGGAGAAATAGATGGATGGGCATGTCCCGAGACCACGCTGTAGGTCTCTGAAGGCAGCTGGTCCCAGGCAGGTAGCCAGACAGTGGATGAGAGACAGAAACATGGATAGGCATGCCATACAGAGTGAGGTTGGATATTTATTTAGTAGGTTATGGAAGGGAAGGGGAGAAAGGGGAAGAGCAGAGAGAGAGGGGGAGGGGGAGAGGGGAGAAGTGGGGAAAGGAGGAGACAGAAGCTGCCTTTGAGAGAGCGGGGAGGAGAAGGGACTTAGGCTGAAAACTGAAGATCAGCTCAGCTTGCCTCGGTGGGGGAGAAGCAGTGGGCATGGCTTGTCTCTTAAAGGGACAGAGCAGACCATTACACCTGGGCCATCTTAATGTCCAAATCACCAAGGAACCATACCCTATGTCAGTTTGTGATGCCACAGTTTTTGTAAACAACTTTGAATCAGCATAAATTCTCTGATGGGGTGGAATAGGTCCACATTTTTCAGCCTCCACAAGAAAGGTTTGTTTTCACTGAGGTTTATTGGGATCTGTGTACATGGTTTCTTGGCTCTATTACTCTAGGCCTATAGAAACACAAATATACTCCAAACAAATTTTGGTGGTGGTGGTGGTGATGGTTCTCCATCTCAGGGTAACTAGGAAGCAATAGTAAGAAAACATGGCCACGATGTCACACTCAAGGTCATGCCTTCAGTGAACTGTTTTAGTTTACCTAGAACCTGCAGCCTCCCATTAGTGCTGTAACCTGGTGAATGATTCTGTAAAACATGCCTTTGGAGGGCATTTAAAATGCAACCAAACAGCAGCTTTATCAGAGATTCTAAAATTAAGTTAAATAAAGCATCACTGTGGTGAACTAGGGTTATGATGATGAAGGCCCAGTGTGCATCAAGGCATAGGTAGGTGGGAAATCCCCATACCTTGCCCTGAATTTTTTCTTGAGCAAAAATAATGCTCAGAAAGTTTAAAAGAGAGAAAAACAAATTATATACAATAAAATGTAAAAATATGAGTGTGTTAAATTGTCTGCATTAGTCAGTTTCTCCTAATATGTTCGTTCTCATCTTGGGAATAGTTTTAAGATGGATAATTGGACTTAATGTTATATGTTCTGGTTCCATCCACTTTGTCATAAATGTCAAGATTTCATTCTTTCTCACTGTTCAATAATTGAATAATATTCCATTGTGTGTGGGAGACAGATACTCAGATTTATTCATGTGAAAGATTTAATAATAATCTTATACAAGGAGAAAGTAGAATAGTATTGTAGTTTCCATCAACAGTAATGTGTTATTAAGATATGGTAGAAAGTTTAAAATGTAAGGCCACAGAGGAGGATTTAGGTTTTTGGGGTTGGGATTCTGTCCCTTTCTTTACCTCTCACTTGTCATCTTATAAGTAGTTTTTATTATATACTGCCACTCTGATGCATCGTTTTGCCTTGGGCTCTAAAAAATACCAATTGATGCTCATAGATCCAAATTATAAGCCAAACTAATCAATTTATCATTATTAATTTACAATATGAGGTATTTGTTATAATGTAATGGAAAAATGCAGAATATTGATATAAAAAAGTAGGATTGTGGCTATGAGAACCTATCAATAAGATTTATAGCATTCTAACTTTGGTTTACAGAAAATTTTGAAAGAGGTTGGGAAGACCAAACTAGGCAAATGAAGCCAAAGTGCTATAAGAAGAAACCACTAGCCAATTATTGTATATTCTTAGAAAAGAATTGTAATAGGAAGATGAACAGAAAGGACAATGTATGTGGAGTTTCACACAGAAATGAGCCTTGTATTGGCTAGACTGCAGTTTGTTTTAATTTAACCATACCAACGAATTTGAACATATTCTCTCTAAGCCTTGAGTTTGTCACAGCTGAATGAAAGATGGTGAAGGGCTAGTTTCAATGCTAGAGAAAATTTCAAAGTAACCACATCCAGGGAATGACATTTCCATTCTGTTATTTTTATGTTGCTGAGATAAAATGACATGACCAAAGCAACTTGGTGTGGGGAAGGAGTTTTGTTTTAGCTTACTGTTCAAGAAGGGATGCAATCTATCATGGCAGTCAAGGTTCGTATGGCAGTAGTCATGCATGGCCATAGTATCATTAAGCTGGAGGATGACATTCAACCACAAATAGGAAGGAAGGGAGGAAGAAGGGAGAGAGAGGGAGAGAGAAGTAGGGCCTGGCTATAAAATCTCAAAGTCATCCCTGATGGCATAGCTTCACCAGCCCTGCTCTACCTCATAAAGTCTCTACAAGCTTACCAACTAGGAACAGGTGTTCAAATACATAAGCATCTGAAGGTCACATATCATTCAAATCACCACAGAGACTAATGGCTCTATTTAGTCATATTTATAGTGGAAAATTGTAGTAAAAAGACACTCAGCATAAATATTTGAAAAACATGGTGTTTGGTATGTAAAATATGCATGTGAAGGTGTGACTAGGGAAAGTGGATACAAACAGGATGTCTTGAGGACTGCATTAGCTACTTTTCTGTTGATGTAGTAATAAACCATGGCCAAGGCAACTTATAGTTGAAAGGGTTTATATGAGGTTTATGGTCCCTGGGGTTTAAGGAAATATGACAGCAAGCCTCAGGGATTAAGATAAGAACATATCAGAGCTCACGTCTCAAACCACAAGTTGGAGATTTCTCAGTGAACTAGAAATGTCATTGAGTGTTTTGAAACCTCAAAGCTTCAAAGCCCACCCCTAGTGACTTAGTTTCTCCAGCATTTCCATACCTCCTTAGTTTCCCAAATAGCCCTGCTAAGGACAAAACATTCAAATGTCTAAACTTTATGGGCTGTTTCATTCAAACCACCACAAAGTTTCCATAGGAACAAATCTTGTGCTTTGCTTAGGGATAAATAGAAGCATGCCTCGAAAGTATCAACAACAGTAGACCCCTCTTGGACTCAATGCTATAAAAATATTTTCTTTTAAAGAAACTGCTTTGAGAAGAGAACCTTTAAGCTCCTAGTTCACCCCAGACTAGTTAAGCTAGCTGGACTCTCAAAGACTTCAAGCAGATTACTTACAACTCAGACCTTGGCATATCTATGTGTTGTTAACTTTGCAGACATGCAAAAAGAAAGCATTAAGGGGGCATTGAAATCTTTTCAGACATTCCAATAGAAACCCTGGGGTCCAGACTCGATGTAGCAAGATCTAACTCCCTGCCATCATTTCCTTATGATGTGGAGAACACTGAAAGTAAAGCCAGGGTTACAATGCCCAGACAGTATGAAAATACCCGGAATGTGTAACATTGACAAACGGAAGCAGAAAGCAGAAGGTGAAACAAGCTCAAGAGAATGGCAATGAGGACTGCACCAAAGCTGTAAGTGTAAGGCCATACTAACCCATAGGGAGCCTCATCCCACCACACAGTACTCTGAATGTTGGGCATGGAGCTGTAGGGTTTCTATTTGCCCTACTGGATTTTTCTATTATATCTTCCTTTTCTGTTCCCCCATTCTTCCCTTGTAGAATTCAGTGCCTATACTGTGACATTCATTGTACATGTCATAAATGTGAATTATATTTTATTTCTTTTAGAAGCTCATAGTTTAATTTGCCCTGAATCTCAGGAAGGTTTTGGGTTTAAGTTTTTGAGCAATGCTGGAACTTATGAGACATGAAAACAGACAAGGGATGAAATCATTTGCATTTTAGATTTATATTACCTTGAGGGAAGGGCACTGCTGTGATGTTATAGCTTGAGTCTTAAATGTCCCTGATATGACCAGTTGTTAAAGGCTGGGTCCATAACTGGTGACTCCTTAGAATGGTAAAATCTTTAGAAGGTGAGACAGTGTGAGATTTTAAATAATCTGTTTTCAGAGGTTAAATTGGGCTCTAGATCCCTCCTTTATCCCTCTCTTTCCAGCTACTAGGTGAGTGGCTTTGCAGCATGCTGTCCCCATTAGTTATCATATTGCCTCAGGCCCAGAAGCAACAAGATCTATTGACAATGCATGAAAATCCACATATGAAACAAACTAAACTTTTCTCTTGTAAGTTGCTTAGCTTTTTTTTCCATGCACCATGAGAAAGCTGATTAACAGAAAGTGGTTACTGAAATCAAGGAAGGGTTCCATGTTCCAAGGAAAAGTTTGATAAAGGGACAAGTTCTAGTGTTCTGGGCTCTGTAGACTATGCATATATTATATATTTTATAAACAGTTTCATAAATTTTTAAAGAACTAAATAAATAGACTTTAGAAGCTCATAACAGAAATGATAATTGTTTTTCAGATGGAAAGACTAATTTAGCTGATTTGATCATTGTATATTGTACACATGTATCAAATTACTATGTTTTACCCTTTAAATGTGCACAATTACTAGGCAACAAAAATATATTAAATTTTTTTTGAAAAATTATTTATTGTGCTTAAAAATATGAAAATTACTTTTAAAAATATATTTTCATTTCTAGATTTGCTTCCTGGATTCTCAGCACTGTAGCTAATACATTTTTACTCATATGTTCCCCAGGGAGGGTAGCTACATATGAACTCCAAATTTCTCATTGATGCTAGTGTGAAATTAATTTCAGTTGGCACTATTAAAATCTGTTAAACTACAATATGTGTGTGAAAACATTTTCTAGCATTCACAAGTATAAAGGATTAATTAGAAATAATGCAAGTAACTACTTCTGCTCTAAAATATTTTTAAAGGGGAGTTTAAATAGTAACAAGCATTTGGAAATTATAATGGAGAAATTGCCATAATATTAAGTTGCAGTTAACTACTTTCATTTATTCCTATGAAACAATTCCACAACTTCCAAAGAAATGATACAATACAGAGCAGAATATAATAGATGTGTCTAAGGTACATTTGAGTTTTAGAAAATACTATATATGTGTGTGTGTGTGTATGTGTGTGTTTGTGCATGGCTGAATGCACACTATTGACAATTCTCCAGGGTCCTATATATTTCAAATACATTTTAATGGAAATTTTAGACAAGTGAATATTGAATGAATCATTATTACTGGAGCCTGTCATTTACAGCAACAGTGATAAACACTTCTGAACCTCTGAGCTCCATTCAAATACATTATGATTTCTGTTTTCTGGATGCAGGTTTTATGCTTACGTAGGCATGCATTTTAGAATGGTTCTTTCCTGGCATTCTTGTTCCAGAACAAAGCTGTTACACTATCTCTAAATCCAAGCTTCACAGTCCAGTGTGCTTTCTTGGTTGTTAGATAACTTCATCAAGCTTGTTCTACCACCTTGTGAGTTTAATCCCTCAACAATATAATTATTTAATCATGGCTTTTGAGAGACTGCAATATATTCTTCAATATGACTCCCTTTTTCCTCTTTAGTACATGACCATCTTAGAAAAACAATGCAATTCCCAATAAAATATCCTTGATTAGAGAGTTTAAATATATATATTAATTATTATAATTATATTATATTATAATATATTATATTATAATAATATTATAATATATTATAATATTAATTAATATAATTATTATAATAATTTAATATATAATAATTAATATATATAATATTATATATATATACAATACTGAGATTGTTTTCTCTTAATAATTAAGGAGTCTTCCTTCACTTTATTTTTATTCTAATTTTTTGTTTTCAATACATCCTAGCCACAGATTCCCCTCCCCCAATCCTTCTCTCCTCCACACCTCACCTCTCATCTCCCTCAGATCCATTCCACCCCTGTATCTTTTCAGATATGAGAGGGCCTCGCCAGAATATGCTCTAAACATAGCATAATAATATTGTATAAGTCTAGGCACAGCGCTCATAATCAAAGATGGATGAAGCAACCCAGTAAGAGTCAAAGAGTCTCAAGAGGAAGAAAGAGTCAGACAACCACACTCCCACTATTGGGGGTGGTCCCAAAAAATATCAAACAAACTACCATACTCTGATGTCTTCTTCAATTTCTCTCTTCAAAGACTTGAGGATTTTATCATACAGGTTTTTCTCTTGCTCTTTTAGAGTTTCCCCCAAGATACTTTCTATTGTTTGTTTCTATTGAAAATCATGTTGTTTCACTGATTTCTTATTTCTTTGAGTTCATTTCTCATGTGTATTTAGGTAAGCTACTGTTTTTTAATTATTTAATTTTGTAGCCAGCCATTGTGCTAAAGGTATGTATCAGCTGTAGGAGTTCCCTGTTAGAAATTTAGGCATCTCTTATGTATATTATCTTGTTATCTGCAAACAGTGATACTTTGACATCTTCCCTTCCCTTCCAAAATATCTTGATCTCCATTAGTTTTCTTATTGCTCAGCTGAAATTTCAAGTACTGTACTTAATAAATATTGAGAGAGTGGACAATCTTCTTCCTGATTTCCTTGGCTGCTTTTGAGTTTCTTTCCTTTTAATTTGAGTTGGCTATAGGCTTGCTGTGAATTGTCTTTATTATGCTGAGTTATGTTCCTTGTATCCCTATTGGTACCAAGACTTTTATCATGAAAGTGTGTTGGATTTTGTTAAAAGCATTTTTAGCATCTGATGAGATGATTGCGTGTGTGTTTTATTTTTTTTTTCAGTTTGTTTATATCATGGGTTTCATTGACTGAAAGACATAGTAATTTCCTGGAATGCTGGGAGTTGTAGTTCTTTATAAATAACAAGCCACGTGATTACTTATCTAAATATTTTTTCTGAACCACCTAAACTGGATATGGTTGATCACATGTATGTGTGGGGTATGTAGTCAATAATATGGGATATTAATAAATGAATGTATATTTGCCCTCTTTTGAACTTGATGAGAAATGTAATGAATTATGGGTTGTGCATATTTAAGCCCTTTCAAATGTGACTTGTGGTCACCCACTGTGAATCCAGTAGTCCTGACCTGACCAGAGTCCATTTTTGTGGTAAGTACTTAAGCAAAGCTGGCTTCACATTTGGGTCAAAATTATTTCTTTGAGAATCTCAGGATTAAAAATGATGCTTACTTGTTCATAGTGGATGTTTTTATTGGGGGTATGTGGTGGGAGGATGTTTTCTTATATTTGGTTTGCCAGTATTTTTGCATGTGTGTTCATTAGTTTGTAATTTTCTTTCATTGTTAAATCTTTATGTCTTGGGTATCAAGGTAATTGTGGCCTTATAAAATATTGTTTCTATTTTTGTGGATAATTAAAAAAATATTGGCATTAATTCTTCTTTTTTTAAAGACAGGGTTTCTCTGTAGCTTTGGAGCCTGCCCTGGAACCAGCTTTTTGTAGATCAGGCTGGCCTCAAACTCAAAAAGATCTGCCCACCTCTGCCTCCCAAGAGCTGGGATTAAAGGAATGTGCCACCACTGCCCAGAGGCATTAACTCTTCTGAAAATCTTGTAGGATTCTGCCCTAAACCCATCTGGCCCTGGGATTTTTTTGGTTGGAAGGATTTTAATGACTGCTTATGTTTTATTAGGGGTTATAGGAATATGTAAAATGTTTATGTGATCTTGATTTAACTTTGTTAAGTGGTATATCTAGAGAAAATTACCCATTTTTTAAAATATTACAATTTTATGGAATTCAAGTTTTTAAACTATGATTTAAAAATTCTTTGGATATTATCAATATCTGTTGTTAGGACCCACATTTTGTTTCTGATTTTGGTAATTTAGGTATTCTTGCTATCTTTTAGTTAGTTTGGTTAATAGCTTATCTATCTTGTTAATTTTGTGAGAGAATCAACTCATTTTTTTCACTGATTATTTGTATTGTTCTATTCCTATTTTATTGATTTTAGCAATAAGTTTGATTATTTGCTGCCATCTAGTTCTCTTAGGTCTACTTATTTCTTTTTGCTCTAGAACTTTCAAGTGTGCTGTTCAGTTTCTAGCATCACACCTCTCTATTTTATGTAGGCACTTAGTGTTATGAATTTCCTTGTGAGCACCACTTTCATTTGCACCATAATTTGGGTACAGTGTCCTTTCATTTTCATTGTGTTCTAGGAAGTCTTTTTTTTCTTTAAGCCTGCCTTGGCCCAGTAGTCAAGAGTAGAGAGTATTTCTTTACCCATGAGTTTATAGACTTTTTGTTATTTTCATTGTTGTTAAAAATCCAGCTTTAACCTATGATAACCTGGTAAAAGGCAGGGGGTTAATTTAATTTTCTTGGATATTTTTAGACTTCCTTTGTGACCAAGTATGTGGTTAATTTTGGAGAAAGTTCTGTGCTGAGAAGAAAATATACTCATTTGTGTTTGAATGAAAAGTTCTGTAGATGTCTAGACTAATTTGGTTTATAATGTCTGTTAACTCCAATACTTATCTTTTTTTTGTCTGGATTACCTGCTGGTGAGAGTTGGTTATTGAAGATTCCCACTATGAGTGTGTGAGGGTCAATGAGTTAATGAGCTAACATCCCAGGCAGTTTGTAATTCTGCACAAGCAACAGTTTTTTTTCATTTCTGTGACATATTATGACAATATAACAAGAACTTAAGTCAAAATCAATGTCCTTTTGCTTAGCACATCATCAGAAGTAATCCCAAGAGATCTTTTGCTTGAAGCAACTTCTCTGAAGTCTTGCCTAATATTGGAAACAGCTCAATGTCCTAAACAGAATTTATATTTTCATTCTTAAATTATGTCACTAAAAGTAAATTATATTCATAATTCAAGTTACCTTGAATTATGTTTACTTGAATGTCTGTGTTAAAATTCTTGCCCCAATTGGCTTGGCCATTTGTTTTGTTTTTGATTGTATGTGGTATGTGAACAGATACATATACAGGTACTCATGTCTGTAACAATTTATTTGGGTTAGAAAGAATCACCAATATTTGCCTTTCATTTCTACATATAACCAAATAGCTATAGCAAATATGTACTCCTAACAAACATGATAATGTTGATATATTCTAGAAACCTGACCATGGTTTTGCTGTGCCAACAGCCTCCAGTCAGGGCATAACTGAAGCCCTGTTTTCCTGTTCCAATGCACTGCTGGTAATTTTTCTCCCTTTGTGTGGCCATCAAATGCTAATGACTGCCTATTATCCTTTATGGCTACAAATTCTGAATCAATAGCCAGCACATTGCTTGTTCTTATTGATTTTTTACATAGTTGAAAGTTCTTACAATATGACAGAATTTTGCAGGTAAGAGATAATACTGTAACTTTTCCAAGTTGAAAAGAAAGTCAATAAAATTTACCAGATTGAGTTGAGATTATGAATTTAGCAGTGACCTGCAATTTATAAAAATGTAGAAATTACAAGATTGCCAGGCAAAAATTGGGAGCATGGGGGTGTGGGTGGGGTGGGGGTAAGGGGAGATGGGGAGAGAGAAG
>LOJH01022872.1:0-15639 GCA_001685095.1 Ellobius talpinus
GTCATTTCACTGGCTACTCTCAGCTGCCGTCAGAGTCTCCGCCCCGCCAGACTTTGGTCACGCCTCTCCCGTCGCTGGCCCCGCCCCACGCTCCCCGACTTCTGCTGCTGAGCTTTTCGGTGTAGCTCCCTAAGGCAACTTGTTAAGGTTCTACACATGTGTGCACAGCGACCCCGCCAAAAAACTCTTAGGGGGAAATGACCATTTCCCCAAACATACTTTTTCTAAGTAAAAGACATACCCTTTGTTGTAAAGAAAAGACCACTTTAAGGCGACAGATAAAATCTTATGCTAAACATTTGTATAGCATAAGCAAGCTGGGGTTCAGGACCAATCTTGGCCCATTTTAAAATATGAGACTGTAGAGTCCTCCATCATTTCCCCCGTGATTTAAATTTTAAGATGTTCATTTTTCAATTGGTCACTCACACAAAACCGTAGCTCTCACCTCAAAAAGAAATAAAATAGTTTATTCTGAAACCAAACATGTGGCTATAGGGGAGGAGTGCACAAATTTAGGTGAACCCCCCCACCAGCATCATGTTCCAACTTGGTAACAATTTTATGATTTTTTTGTAGTAGCAGAACAAAAGGAAATCACAAACCAAGGCATCTCTAAAATACATATTTGGTGGGGACATGGGTTCAGAGATTTCCTGATGACATTTTTAACCTTTAAGTGGTAGAAGCTAAGTGGTTTGAGCATTCCAAAAAGATTTCCCTAGTGGTTCCAAAGATGGATGTTAGGGAAGACACTGAAGTGTCTGTGAATGGGATGGTCCATGATAATTTGGTTTAGGACCTACAACACCACAGTCCTACACAATCAAGCAGTTCTAGCCAATCAGGCAACCTTCTGCGTCTTTAGCAGGTGTGGGGTGGCTCTCTTCCTGGGCATTTCGGTTCTCAGCACCTTAAGAGATCTCATTGTTCTTGCTCCGGTTCCTCAAAGAACTGAGTATAAAGTCACCAAACCATTGAGCTGTGGTCAGTTCTACCACTAAAAATCATGAATAGAGCTTCGCTTTAGGCTAGCCCTTTATTGTTTCAAGTAAAATGTGTATTCACAGTTACCCAGAATAAATTTGTATGGAAACAGCAGATAGTAGTCAATTTTTTTCTCATTTTAGGCTTTTATTAGCATGCATTTTCCCCATGAAAGTTAATTCTATTATTTATTTTTATGTGGGTTTTCTACTGCTTTCTTAAGTAGAAAGCTAGGTCCTGATTTTAGAGCCTTGAACTAATAAATATATAAGATTACAATATGCTAACATGCAAATGCTCTTTGGGCAAAGAAAATAATGACAAGCTGGCAGAATCTCACTTTGAGTATGGTGTATTTTAAATAAACCACTAAACAGGCCAGCAAGACCACAGCAAATAAGATTGCTACATTCTGGGACTTATGATCTGAACTCTTTCTTTACCAGATCCTCCTATGCACAGACTAGCCACATACAGTCTGAGTTTTGGGGACTTCTTTGGGAGGTGTTTCATTCCAACAAGTACTTCCTGGTATAATGGTTCATCCTGATTTATCAGTTTTAACTGGTGTTGCACAAAGGGAAAATTGTAGAGTTTCTTTGTGGGTTTTTAGCTGATTCATGTCCTGTTGATTACAGAAGCTGACATTGTTTAAAAAAATACTGATGAGATTAAAAAGAAAATCTTTCCCATATCCATGCTTAGAAAGGACCATTGTGTGTTTAGCTTGACAAGAAGAAAGTCCAATTAAGTTTGGACCCTTCCTGTCCTCTCCCAGGAAGCAAGCCCTTGTTTTTACTTTCTGCAAGCATGTGGTTTGTATAAAATCTGCAAGGGCCTTAGGTCTCAACAGAGTTCTGCTACCTCTGCCTCTTTGTATGTTGTTGTTATCATTACTATTATTTTTTATTATTTTAGTGAGTAGTTCTAGTTGTCCTGTAACTTACTCTGTAGATCAGGCTGGCCTCAAACTTGCAGAGAGCCACCTGCCTCTCTGCCTTTGTGCTGGATTTAAAGGCATCCTCCAGCCTTAGAGATCTCTCAAGGTATTTTTAATCCCGAGGAGGGGCAATTGTTATACTTCTCTTTCTTGAACCTCTTAGACTTTTTAGCTTTCTATTTATCTTTTCCATTCTAGAAAAAAAATCCAGCTATTTTAATGAAGACAAAGTCTTACTATTACTCAAAATATCTTTATTTTCACATCTTTTGAACATTTGCTTCTCTGACTTGGTGGTGGCGTGCATGTGTGTGTTTGTGTGTGTGTATGTGTGTGTGTATTAACATCATAAAACATAGTAACATTAACAAGTACATTTGCGAAGTTACTCGGAAGCTCACTGTTGAGTCCAGTGACATTTGTCCTTCGTATAACCTGTAGAAATGCGTCCTGATGAGTCTTATCGCCAGCAAGGCTGTGCCGTGCAGTGGGAATGGGGACTAATAAATGGCAATGAAAGGACACTGTCCCTTTCCTCAGAGTGCTGTCTGAGGGGAAACACTCAGTTTTGAAGGGTTACCCTCTGGTGTCTTTAAATTTTATAAGATCACGGGCAAGGGGCAGGAAGCACTCATGACCAAAGGGATCAAGTTAGCAAATGTGTCTGGCTTCAACTTTGTCTAACTTGAAGTCTGGTTAGGTTTTGGAAGGAGGACCCACTGCTTGAAAGCCTGCATTACAATCACAGTGTGCAAGTGAAAGCAGGAGGCCATAACAACGGAATGAGTGTCCTCTCTCCTGCAAAAAGACAACACTATGGTTGTTGTTTCCCATATGTGGCCACTTTCCCATCCTCCGCTTTACATTTAGGCTCAAAGGCAGAAAAAGTTCAGGCTTTTTTTTTCAATGTCTGTGGGCCAGATGAATGATGGACAGTTACCCATCTGTAGGTTCCCACACACACCTCTGCTCTCCTGAAGCTGTTTGTGGATATAACTGGGATTCAAAACCACAGTTTTATTTCCTTTCTTGTCTGTCTCGGCAGTGCTTGAAATTTACAAGTTGCTTGTCCTGTTGTTTTCCTCTCAAACTACAATAAGATGGTTCTCGAGTTTCTTGCTAAGTCTATTTAGACTAGGAACCTGCAAGGGGCCCCTGAGTCCCACGTAACAGTAGTTTCGTTGAGACAGGCTGAAATTGCTTCCCAGGAGAAAGTGGACGATTGACTTGACTTGTTTAAGATGTCAAATCTGCCTTGGTTAGGCTTTTCCCAGGCCACAGTGTCTTTGGTGAAAACAGAGAGGAGAGGAATCTCAAACTTGAAAAGCAAACTTAGGATCAGGCATAGTTGTACTTAGAACTAAGTATTTAAAGTCATAAACCCTAATGCATGCAGAGGGATGGTCTATTTAAAAGAAGTATCTACTGTCCAACTCGAACTCCCTGATGCCCCAACAGGACTCCGGGCCCGGGGTAGCTAGCAGGAGTGATTTCCAAATGTCAGAAATGTTAGACTTTCTTCTAAAACAACAACAGTAACAACAACAGTAACAGCAGCAACACCAGCAGCAACAACAGCAACAGCAGCAACAACAGCAACAGCAGCAACAACAGCAGCAGCAACAACAACACACCATTTCTACTTCAAGAATGAGAAAGGTAAAGAGCCATATGTGTGGGTCACATTTGGCTGTTGATTCATTGGTAGAGTAGGACTTTTGACCTTGAGCTCCTGTCTGGTCCGTTGTCAATAAAGACAGTTAACAAAGCAGGCCACCTGTAATTTCCTTATACAATAGAGAACAACATTACGTGCACAGCATCCGTGTGAGCAACACACACTCGTTGCTTCTCTGATGGGAAACCTGTTAAAAGAGAACCCTTTCTTCCTTAACGTGTGAAAAAAATTAATGAAAAAATGTCGCATTATTGACTTTAGGTTTTGTTAGCAGAAACCCACTAATGTAAAAATTTGAGTTAAAAGCCACAGAGGCACTGTCTGGACTCCAACAAAACTATTTACTCTGTCTGAGCTTAGTCTTTGTACCTGCCACACACCAAGGCTGATGTCTCAGGGTTCTCCTGGGAACCAAATGAGACAGGAGGTGTTGGGGTATGTTGGGTGCTCCAGTGTGTGGGGCTTTCTATATGCTAACTAGCATCAGGTCCAGTACAATATGTTATTATATAGTATGTTTCAAAAAAACAAAGAAAAGAGAGGTGGTAGTTCAGTTTGCAGGGTGCTTTCTTGCCTAGCGTGCAGAGGCCTTGGCTTAAATCCTCGGCACTGGGCTTGGTTGTACGTACCTGTAATCCCAGCACTCAGGAGGTGGAGACAGAAGAATCCAAAGTTCAAGGTCCACTCAGCTACACAGTGAGCTCCAGGCCAGCTTGGGCTATGGGAGACCTTGTTGAAGGAACAAGTAAATAAATAAATCAAGCAAGCAAAATGGACTGAATTTCTAAACATCAAGAGCTATTATCAAGGTTGATTCCTTTATAAAACCACATTATCACTGTGTCTTATATAACACACTTAGATTCATAAAGCGTTAAACAATACAAATCAACTCATTGGGCTATAAAAATGAAAATCAAGCATTAAATAACCTTTATCATTTGCATGTAATTACAACTTCCAACAGTCTACAACAGACACCAAGCAACCGTAAACTTTTAGGGAAACGGAAACACATTCATTCCAAAGGCTCTGCAGTCCTTGAAACAGGCACTGGGCAAACAGAACAAAGACTTGGGTTGAAAATTATCACTTCAAGCAAATGATATCTCTTTGTTACTCTCTTTAGTGAAACCCTAATATATGATAGGCGCCGTCCTAATGAAAGAAACAGGAGGCGTTTGCTTCAAAAGAGCTGTTCTTGATAATGAAACATGTGCTTCTGAGGATCAGAGGAGGAGAAAGCACAGAGGGACAGGATTCTGATGTATTATTTCCACTGGGTTGGAGGCTCACCTCAGCGACAACATCTTGAACCTCTCTCACTATCTCTGGGGTGGGCAGGGCTGGTTTAAATGGCTAGTGAGGAGCCTCTCTGAGCATACAATGTTCTTCTGTCCTTTCTAATTAACAATGTTGCTAATTAACAATGCCCCTCTGTTTGGAAGAGATGTTCCCTAAGAATCAGTCCACTAGGGGAGCTTTTATTTTCCTTTTTCCTTTTTTTTTCCTTTAAGTATTTTTGGGACAGTAATGGATCCTTAAACTTCCATGTGTGAAGAATTTGGAGTCTAGAATTTGCAATCTGTCTGGGAGATGATTGGGGGAGAAATACAAAACCAAGTTGGTATAACAGGGTTTTGTTTGTTCATTTTTCCTGAGTTGTGTTAAAGAATAATTCAGAAGAAAAAGGATGGATATAATGGGAGGGGCTGGAGCAATGCTCAGAAGATTGAGCGTTAAAGTTGTCTCACGTCCATTCTGAGCTGCCTGAGGACAGAGGCAATCTTATCAAGATGTTAAATGGATCTTTCTTGCCCACTAATTTTTATAAACAGGGCTTTACAAGAACATGGTGATGTGTCTATTTGTTTTTAGAAGTGAGCTAGATCAGTGTGGTGGTTTTTGCTTGGGGATATGCTAGTAAAAGATTTAACAGTTAATATTTTGTGCTATTAATGAGGACAGTAGTCCAGCATGGGGGTACCTAGGTAATATACACAGAATCAGGAGTTCAAGGTCATCCTTGGTTACACAGTGAATTGAAGGCCAGTGTGGGCTACATGAATCTTTCTCTCACAAAACCCAAAAACAATAATGAAAACTGGGATGAGGGTGGGGTGGGGAAGTAGCTCAACTGCCAGAGTGCTTGCCTGTCATGCAAGAAGTGCTGAGCTTTATCCCCTGGCAGCCTATAGACCAAGGAAGGTGACTCAGACTTGTAATCCCACATTTGGGAGGTGAAGATAGGAGGATCCGAAGTCCTAGGGCATCTTCAACTACACAGCAGGTTTGAGGACATTCCAGGCTACAGGAGCTCCTGTCTCAAAAAAGAAAAGAGAAGGAAAAGAATAACTAAAAAGCTACACATTTGCTGATAGAAATGCCAGATGGAAAGAAACCAGAGTCCTTGCTGACTGTGATTTCCATAGCAGAACCGGCCTGTGGCATGTCTACCTCTACATTTATTTTAGCTTCAAGAAAATAACTTCCATTTAAACCTTATTGTCTGTGGCTCTGTTCTCAGAGACAAACATGCAGTAAGGCATATTTAGCACATTTCTATGAGTATGAGCTATAAATGCATATTCCTCATTTCAAAGCTCTTTAGTTAATCCAGAGTTAGTTAATTAGTTAGTTAGTTAGTTAGTTAGTTAGTTAATCCAGGACTACTCACTGGGGAAGCTGTGTTACACAAGCCATTTAGCTTCTGAATTTTAGAGTGCACTTTGTAAGAATTTGGGCAGCAAAGAGGCATGGATAGTTTTAAAGGTAAAAGTCAGGTTAGTTGATATTTTATGTTCTCTGCAGGAAACAAGATTAGAGCAAACATTTTCTATAAATATCCCAGGGAAGTAAATCAGCCAGAACTGGGGAGCGCTTCTTTCTGTAGATACACCATTTATCGCTTTCAAAAATACCATAGGTCCTTCAAAATATAACTACCCCTTTATTTTTAGAGGCTTATTTTTAAGTTTATCTATTATTAGTTTAAATGTTTCATTAGCACATACTAATTATAAGTTAGTAGGGCTTCGCTATGATATTTTCATACATGCACATATGCATTTTTATTAAATCCCCTCCTGTTACCCTCCCTTTGGCTCCTTGCTCTTCTTAATGAGCCAGCACATTTACTATCATGTCTTCTAAAAATGAATTTTTAAGCTTGAGTGTGATTCACCTCTAAGATAATTGAAAATATTATAAGAATATATTTTCTGAATTTCAACAGTTTCTTAAATACTGATGCATCACAAGGTTCTACAAGAAATCAAAGTCTTCACTATCTTCAAAAGGTTTTGGATTCTACTTGATGATTGCTTTGTGGAGAAACTCACTAGTAGGTGAACAGAAACCAACAGTTTTCTCAGAGTTTACAGTGCTGGTTTTGTCCTTCATTCTTTGTTCTGCGCAGCCTCAGACATGACAGTGGTGTGTCTGTTCCGAGGCCTCAGAGACAGGTCCCAAAAGAGAAAACCCTGGGAACAGAGTCTGTCTGCTGTTTTGTGTCCATTGTGAACGACCTAGTATCCATGGAGAATCAGGGTCATGGAAGGTTAGGCTGGGACAAGACCAAAACCCCACAGAGGTGCATTTGCCCCACCTTCTGCTCCCCTGTGTCCTCTGGAGTGCAACAGGTTTACTACAAGCAATATGTATCTTGAATTTACTACATTAAGAATAAGTGACTGCTGACTATAAAGGCTGTGGGTCCAGCACTCTGGAGTTAGAAGCAAGGAGAAGGCCACAAATTGAAGGCCAGTCTGCTCCACACAGTGGGTTCCTGGCCCGCCTAGGATAACATCAAATGCTGACTCAAAACAAAGCGGAAAAAAAAACAGAAACAACAACAACAACAAAAACACTTCCCGGAAAAGAGGCAAGGGAAGAACATTTTCTAGCACAAAACTGTGGCGCTCTTTGGTGCTGTCCATTACTCCGGTGGCAAAGGTCGCACAAGTTCACACATTTGTCCAGGTGCATGCCTGGTGTATGACGAGCCCTCACCTAGAGAATTCTGACCAGTTTTAGCTAACCAATTGAGTTAGACACCAGGACTCAGAGCGGAATTCAGCAAGGTATTTCACCAGCTGCCCTGGAGGCCATGCTCTGAGGAGCGATCCCTGATCCTGGGTCCTTTCCCTTGGGCCTTTTGAACTGGTTTCCTGCATCCCACCCTTCCATCAGAACCTTCTCCTTTTTTGGAGACAACCTTGTTTTGGCCACGCAGGTCCATTTTGCTTGTCAGGGTTCATTACACTTCTCAGAGCAACTCCCGTCAAGGTCTTAGCTCCTTGGTCTCTCCCAGCCCTGCTTTTTCACTGACTGAGAAGCAGCTATCCAAGTGAGCATAGCTTGCTTTCCCTGGCTCTTGTTGACAGATACTCTCTAACCTTGGTTTTGTTTTTCCTCTCTCTCTCCCTCCCCCACCCCTAGCCCTTTCTTTCTTTGGTGATCATTGCCAGTTCCCTGGCATTTTCCACTGTGCTATTGCTGAAGTAGAAAAAAGGGGGAGGGCTCCCACCTCCCCACCCTACCCCCGTGGGTTCCCTGCAGTGTATTCACGCTGTTACACCCATTGTGGATGCTGATAAAGGAGACAGAGTGAGGAACTCTGTGCTCTCCACAGCGCAACAGATTCTGTTCTGCAGCTCAGGTCCGGGAACACAAACACACTGGAAATAATGGGTGCTGTCTGTGAGAAATACAAAGCTCCAAGCAAGTGAGATTGCACGTTTAAGGTTTCGTTTTGTGTGCCTACAGAAGGCAGTAGTTGTGCGGTTTCTGAGGCCACCTAGATGTGTAACACTGAAAGATGGGCGGCAAGCAGGAGAGAAAAAGGGGACATGGTAGCAGGCAACGTTATTAAACCCCTTACTTTTGGTATTGTATTATTGCCGATTCTGGTTGTTTTGTTTTGCTTTTTTCTGTTCACATCACCCCCATGCTTTGACTGTACTGGTGTTTTTGTGGCCTTTGCTGCTCTCTTGGCGTCTTTGGGTTATGTCTCAGCACTGCCTGCTGGGGGAGTGTCCACTGCTTGGGCACCATACCCACCCTCCCACTAATAGAACTGGTTCAGGGCTTCACTTGTCCAGCTTACTCCAACTTTCCACAAACTGGAGTCACCTGGGAAAAGGGAACTGCAATTGAGGAATTAGGCTTGTTGTGGGGATTTGTTTATTTGTTTGTTTAATGATTGACAGGGGAGTGCCTGGCCAACTGTGAGCATTATCACTCTTGGACAGATGGTCCTGGGTGTGTAAGAAAGCAAGCTGAGTGTGCCATAGATAACCAGCCAATAAACATCACCTTTGCAAAGCTTCTGCTTCAGGTCCCACATCCCCCGCTTCCTGCCTTAAATTCCTGCCTGACTTTCCCTAGTGATGAACTGTTACCCAGAAGTACAAGATGAAGCACACACTGGCCAAATGCTTGCGGTCAATGCTTTATCACAGCGACAGACACAAAACTAGGACACCAGGTAACTGGATGCCAATCTAGTAAACTAACTCACTGCAAGGTACTTGCTCGCCGCCGACTCATCAAACTTTCATTGCACACCCCAGCCCCAAGCTTGAAGTGAAGGTCTGATCAAGGTTGTTTTGATACATTATTAATGTTCAGGGTAGTGACCTTGGCTCTGGGTTCATACACTCCTGGGTTCAAATCTTACCTGTCACTTGCAAGATGTGTATTTCAGGAAAAATTACCTACCCCGTTTAGAAGTTTCTTCCTTTGCAAAATGGGGACAAGCATGAATTCCTACACTTTGGGGAGGCAGGGGGGTTCTTACAGATAATCATAGTGCAGGTACATAGGGCCTATTACTATATTATGTTTATTCTTTCTGTGAATAATTCATGTGGACTCTTCATCCCTTAAGTTTTGGTGTAAATTGTTAGTAGTTTAGCAGTTAAGGATTTTAAGTCTTGTGACAGGTTGTTCAAAGATCTTTAGGGATTCTGAGGAGTCTAAATCTCATCAATACTGATCGCTTTGTTCTGACAGGGAACTATCCTGGTGTCAGTGTCTGAGGAACTGAAGCAGAGCGAATGGCTGCAGGCAGAGGAGGTGGGTTTTCCAGATGAGGCAGGCCTGGCTATAAAATGCCAGGAAACAGCAGCTGAGGATCACGAAGTGAAAAGTAGGTCACTTGCTGGGAGTCAAGGTGTCAGGTAGCATAGGAGATGGAGAGCCCAGACCCATAAACAGTAACGGCTGTGAAAAAGCTACGACAGTCATAAACCAAAGGAGAGCCTTTCCGATTGTGTACCGCAGGGGAAAAAGAACCTGCTGGCTGTGCAGTCAGCATTAGGTCACGCTTGCACACATGCAAAGTGATACTGTCAGCGTTAGCCGTGTCATTCTGAACACAGAAGACCGTGCTAGAGAGGCAGGAGAGCTGACTGTGAACCAGAAAAAGGCAGAACAAGAAGGAGAGGGAGCGAAGTTCCTGTATATTGTGTCTGCCTCCTGAATTTGTGTTATACGTTTCCAATGGTTATGGCTTCAGATTTTTAATATGTCATGATTTGGAATGCTTAAGTGGAACATCTGTTTGCTTGTTTATCCTACGCTGATCACGAAACCCTAACCAAGGTTGTCCTGACGTGTTTTCAACGTTTAGTACATTGAATGAGACTTCTACTATTATAGGTTGTTCTGCTCGGAAGGAAGCTTAAAATGACTAATTTTGTGAATTAGTTCAGAGGATTCTAAGAGCGAGGCCTGTGCCTATCACTTCAGGCGGCCTTTAAGCAATCATCTGGGGCTTCCCAGCTTTGGCTCAGTGGAGGAGATTGGCCCAAGGCTGTCTGGATGGTGAGAGGTAAAGGCTGGCAGAGGTGCTCTGCTGTGCTCAATGTCACTTCCTTCCTTTCTAGTGAACAACTGCGTCTGATGACTTTACTTACCTTCCATCAGCAAGCTGTGCAGGTCTGGGAAGATGATGGGATGGAAGCGTAGCTGAAGGAACACGGGTTTGCTCAACTCTGTTTTTGGAATGTCATTTCAGACAAACAAACAAACAACAAACAAACAGATTCAGCCTTCCCATGCCAGAGCAGATCCCTTTGAAGATTTGATCCGAGCAGAACCATCCCAAAGTCCTGGGTTTCTAACGCAAGCTTCTCTATGATTGTTATCCTCCCATAGTTACTCAATTGTGAATTAAGAGTGTCAGTATTGTTCTAGTTTTTCATCACTGAGATGGGGAAACTGCAGGGGAGACTCCAAGTAGTTCCATGGTTGTCCGGCCTCTGGTGAAACACAACTTCCTGGCAGCAGGGTGTGACTTTGTGTCAGCTTGGAACCACTGTGAGACAGGAAGGGGCTTGGAAGAGGGTGCGTGCTTTGAAGTCAGCCACTGAGGACTTCTCCAACCAGTTCCTGTCACCTAAGAACCTGCTGGGCACCAACCAATTAACACATCCATGAAGTTACTGTCCTCATAACCCAGTCACTTCTCAACAGTGCCATCAGCTGGTGACCAAGCCTTTAACACACAGCCCTCTGTGGGGTGACACTTCTGTGTAGACTGTAACATTTCTTAAGTTGTTAAAAACCACCCTGGATGGGTCAGTGGTGGTGAACACCTTTAATCCCAGCACTTGTGAAGCAGAAGCAGGCAGATTTCTATGAGTTCAAAGCCAGGCTGGTCTACAGAGGAAGCTCCAGGACAGCCAGGGCTGTTACACAGAGAAACCCCATCTCGAACCACCCCCCCCAAAGAAAAACCACCCTGCATGCAAACTATGACGTAATGTCTGCATTGATTTCTCTGGCATCTGATATGTTGAATCTATGCAGAATGGTTTGATTAAAAATTTATCTAACCCCAAGTCCACTTAAGTGTTTAAAATAAATTAAAGTTCTTTGGAAACTGGGCTCTGTGCAGAAGGGGCCGGCCTTCCAGCTTTCTAGGGCCACTTTGAAGTCCTCACATTCCGAACAGGTTAAGAAGCAGTAATAAGGCCCATATTCAGAGGAATATAAATATTGCTTCTAATATAGTCTTCTTAAAATATCAGGCAGAGGCAGAACTGAACAGAAGACAGATGGTTTTAAACAGCTGGGGAAAGCAATTTGACTACAAACTGTGCCTAGTAATCTACCCTAAGAAAGAAATCTTCCCAGGTCTCTGTTGAAGGCCTTAGCTGTACCTGAAGAGGCAAGATGTCATTCAAGGAAACAGATTTCGTCTGGGGAGAGTCATGCTCTTAAAATACGGTGCCAAAATGTCATAGACGGGAAATAAAGGTGAGGGCGACATTAACAAGACATATATCCATTGATTGTCATTGAATGTCGTCGGAAATAGGGTGAGGGTGATGTTAACAAGACACATATCCATTGATTTCAATTTGGAAGACTCCTGACTCAAAAGCACAAAATTTGAATTTATAGTTTCAAACAATTAGAATGGGTTTAGGATTTTTATAAAACTGGCAGGTACCAAGGAGAGTCTCCCACTATTGAAAGCAGTGGGTATGATTTAAATATTTTGGAATCACCTAACAAGAAATTATACCATTTCTTTGAGTTAAAAATAATCTTTTGTGTTTCATACCAAAAATGAAGCTAATGGATGCACACAATTGTCCCAGAGAATCTTGGGACAGACATGTGGTAGCGTGGAGTCCACTCATCAATGCTGACAGTAAAGATGCAGTAGTCTCTTCTTTGCTCTGAAGTAGACTGAATTTTTTTTGTTCTTTATTTGCCTAAATTTGCTTCTATCGGCTCTAGGAACGCAAGTGTAAGCACCTTTTCTTCAGAGACATTAATTTTATGAACCAAATGTAGCGCCATATCTAGGTTTGAGTGAGGTGGCTGATTTCTAAAAGAGAACACAGGTAGAGAGAAACTTTGTGTCCACTTTCGTTTTTTCTTTTCTTGATCTTGAAAACTAAATACTAAAGGCAGCGTCTGTGTCTGCACTTAGCAGCTCACAAGCACAGGGTTTCACTGTGGCAGGTAACTCTTAACTGTGCCTTTCATTATGCTGTTGGAAAGAGAACTATTGTTTTCTGCCATCTGCACTTGCAAACTGGCAGGTGAAGCTGCACAAATAGATTGTGCTTCTGTCTATTTATATATGGCTAGTCCTAAGTGTTTCTGGAAATATGTTCACCACGGGAATGGAAAGTCCACAGACATAAGTGCTGAGGACATTTTCATTCCATTTCCTGAAAAGAGAATGTTAAACACTTTTTCTGTGCTTTCTACCTGTATCTCCGTTGTTACCCTTCTTAGATTACTTTTGTTTTAAATTCTGTATGTTCTCTTAATGTTTAAAGGTGCTTTCATGATCTTGGTTCACATTTTGATACACTTTTAATAGAATCAGGGACAGCGCTGTTCCCACAGCATTTTAAAGGACCCGAAGCCTTTGTAAGATGTCTCTCCTTGTCTCTCTGTAACTTGCTTTCTTTTTTCTTTTTTGGTTTTTCGAGACAAGGTTTCCCTGTAGCTTTGGAGCCTGTCCTGGAACTTATTCTGTAGACCAGGCTGGCTTCGAACTCACAGAGATCCGTCTGTCTCTGCCTCTCTAGAGCACGGATTAAAGGCGTGCGCATCACCTCCTGGCTGTAACTTTCCTTCTTTCTTGCCCTCTGAAATATTTCTGAACAGAGCATCACGCCATCAAAGTAGCGTGGTTTCCACACAGCTCTGCAATGCGCTCCTTAAGCCTGGAAATCAGTGAATCAGGAGTTGGGGCAGGGAAGCAAAGGAGTTGCCGCAGTATGCTACAGCACCAGATGAGGTCGCTAGGTAGCTGGGGGAGGGGAATTTGCAAACCGGTTTGTGATTTTATAACCTACTTCCTAGGGAGTGTCCCAGACATCTGCAACGAACTTGAACTTGCCTTCCCCCCCCCTTCCTTGGCCTTGTCCAAAGGAGAAAAGAAAGGGAGCCTCCTCTGCCTCCACCTAGCTCCCCGTTGTTATTCCCAGCGTCTTCCAGTTGTTTCCCAGCACTTTTCTGATTTTCAGTTCTAAAGCTTGACCGGTGACAGATTCTACTGTAAGATGAACTTCGCTATCTCGTTTCTCAGAACAGGATCGCATCTCCCCTTATAAGATTACAGAGGGATGTCTGTCCTAACAGCATTGATTTCCCTATTATCACACTCTGGACTCCAGGAGGTTAAATAGCATATAACTCTAGAGGCTGATGGTGAATTCTAAAAAAGAGTCGTATTTAACATTGTTATCAAATTTTTGGTTGTCACAGTTTCCCAAATATGGGCAGTTGAATTGTCATGTTAAAATTATGAAAACAGAAGAAAATCCGCTATTCATTCACTGCTCATATTTCCGGAGAGTCTACTTTCCACGTCCTACAACGTATATTTACAGGCGTGTGTTTCAGGTGGAACGAACATGTCATTGTGGACAGGGATGCAGCAAGCACTCTTCTATTCTACAGCTATGGAATTTCATGCATCTTGCCCACTTTATTGTTCTCTTGGGGAACAGCAGCAAGGCGGTGGCTCACCCATAAGACAAAAACGTCTCAAACACACATACAAAGAAAGATAAGGGGCTGGGGAGATGGTTCAGCAGTTAACAGAACTGGCTGCTTTTTTAGAGGTCCTAAGTTCCATTCCCAGCAACCACATGATGGTTCACAACCATCTCACAACCATCTGACGCCTTCTTCTGTCATGCAGGCATATATACAAATAGAACACTCAAAGGATAAGTAAATAAAACTCTTTTTAAAAGATAGAAAGATAAATGTTTACCAGAGCTTTGTACAATCAATATAAATGCACAAAATGAATAAAATGTCCATTTATTACCACCTGGCTTAAATTATATAGAACTACAGAATTTTGGAGGTTAAATTGGCTTAATTTTTCTTGTGTCCAGTACCCTTATTGTTCATAGGAGAAGTCTTATGCCTTAATTAACAGATACATACACACATGGAGTTACCTTGGGTACCCCTGGAACATTAATTCCATACGTTTAAATGGGTAAGTAAGCAAGAGACCTGACCAGAATGGACCAGGCATAATTCCTGATTTTTTGTTATAATCCAAATGTGATTATTTGCAAGGGTAATACATGGGCCCATCAGTTTTCTTTAGGGAGAAAGGGTAGCTATTTCTATTCCATAAAGAAAGGTACATTTTTCAATAGTAATTTATTTTACATTACACATTTCTAAGATGTTAGCCATGAGGACACAGAACGTACATTGGGAGATCCAGCTGTCAGTCTGATTACGTGAGTGGGGATGTCCAACACTGTCTCTTTTCATGGGAATGATTACAAAAATAGCCACAAAGAAACGAAGGATTATGGACTTCGGGGTATTTTAAAAACACCATTAAGGATCTGGGCATGGTGGCATTTGCTTTTAATCATAGCACTTGGGAGGCAGAGGCAAGAGGATCTCTGTGAGTTCAAGGCCAGCCTGGTCTACACACAGAGTTTCAGAACAGCTAGAACTACATAATGAGACCCTGTCTCAATTTTTTTAATATAAAGACTGTAGTAGAAAGTATGCCGGCACATGGTAGATATTTGTTTGTGCCATTTCATTCTATTTTGAGTATTGTCCATGAATTGTCTATCATAAGTAAAATATTCAAAAGGGATCTTTGTTGGACAGGCTCACAGAGTGTGTGGTAATGGATTTGAACCCAGGCTTGGCTAAAAAACTACCTTCTTGACTCTTTTTATGTCTCCTATAACTTCTACAGGTTTTTGCAAGCTCAAAGATGAATTCATTAAGAAAATGACGCCAATTGTGGTGGCCCATGCTGGTAGGATTTGCTGAAGGAGGTGGAGACAGGAGGATCATGAGTTTGATGCTAGCCTGGGCTACACATTTTTGACCAGGCAGTGGTGGTGGCACATGCCTTTAATCCCAGCACTTGGGAGTCAGGGCAGGCGGATTTCAGTGAGTTTGAGGCCAGCCTGGTCTACAAAGTGGGGTCCAGGAGAACCAGGGCTACACAGAGAAACACTGTCTCAAACACACACACACACACACACACACACACACACACACA